>JAPYYQ010000694.1:0-65435 GCA_030522585.1 Anagyrus pseudococci | reverse complement strand
AATGGTAAATTTTACCATCTTGCATAGAAAATTTGCTATTTAAAATGGTAAAATTTACCATTTTAAATAGTAAAAATTACAAGTTTGACAGTCTGTGGTTGGATTACCATCGAAAATGGTAAAAATTACTAATTTTTTCGTAATTTTTACTATTCTCTTTTCTCAGTGCAGCTCTCGCGCATATCGGTCTTTATCGCAAAATCAATGCAGTCCCACGACGCTAATCGTGTCATATTCAGCTGGTAAGGTCGGAATGGCGTACTCTCGTCAAATCCAAATCCTTTAGCCAAAGCCCTACACTAAGCGTATACACATTCTGACGGCTCGTTTAAGCTGGCGCTTCCGAGCTGCGCACGCACATAGTGGCATACAAAAGGAACGTATGGTTGCGCAACCCGCACTTCTTCTTCTTGTTCGCGCGCGAAAAATCCATTACCTCACGGCTCTCGCGCCTAAACACAGAAGCGAAACCTGTTCGGGCTGCGTGTGCACACACGGAGGAGGTCGGTGGGCGGAAAACCGCTTTCTAGCGCGCTTTATCGCTCCGCCCGCTCTTCTCCACCAGCTCGGCTCTCTCGCGCGAAAGATCGCTGCCCCCTGCCAAGGACGCCCACGCGTGCGACTACTCTCTCAGATTTGCGAGCGCATCTGCATCCTGTTATACGGATCGAATCCGAAAAAGAGCCTGCGAGCGGCCAACAGATCGCTTTCGGACTCTCTCTCTCTCTCTCTCTCTCTCTCTCCCTCCAGTCAACTAACACGATGCTCTTTTCTGCTCATGAGGTTGATGAACCGCTCTCTCGGGTTACGCTGCTCCTTATTTTCGATGAAAATATTCTCTCCTGCTTCTTTTTTCTTCTTTTTTTCTTCTTCTATTCGGAGTTTTGTCGATTGGAAGGAAATCGTTGGGATTTGGCGTTCAACAGCGATTATCGATTTTAAGCCTGGGAATATTGAGTTGTTTGACGAGCGGATTTATCAAGTAAATTAAGTGATTTACATTTCGATAAATAAGAGGGTCATTGAAATTTTGATGTGATACTCGCATGGAGGGAAAACGTCTTTTTTTAATATTTTGCCACTAATAAATGCCGGCTTCATTAATTACAGTCGTGCGTCTAAACGAATTCACATTGTAAAGGCATTCAAAGGCATTATTTGATAATGCATTTCACTTACGGATTAAACGCGCAATATTTAAGATAAAACGCGCGTATTAATCATTTTATTGAGCATTGTAATATTGTGTTACGAAGAGCCGGCCAACGCAATTCAGCTCGATACATAAACCCCCCCGACGCTTGTACACACACGCGCGCACACATGCAGTCGTGTCGAGCTGCACTTAGATCTTATGAAAGCCTACATTAAAAGGTCAATCCTCCGATCTCTCTTATCAGCGAGATACGGCAAAAAGTCTCTCTCCCTCTCACACGCGCGTATATATTCTTACGAAGCCGGCACTTTTCCGTAGCAGCCATTACGTTTTACAGCTGCTCACGGGCGAGAGAGTCTCTCAAAACGGCATTCCGTCCTCGTCGAGTCGCGGGGCTTAAAAGCATCCTCGGAGAGTTGTCCTACCTGAAGACGCGCCGATGAAAAAATGACGCGAGCCAGCAGCCGGCTGCCCCGGAGCGCGGGGGCGATAAGCTCGACGCGCACGAGAAAGAGAATATACGGTATTTAACGCCTAACACCACGTGACTAAGACCAGAAGCATCTCAGAGGGATTGCTGCGAAGAGCCCAAGCCAGCTTCCCCTGCATTCTCTCTCTTTCTCTCGACAACTTCAAACGAGCGCTTCGAGCGGCTCTATAGCGTATGTGCTCCTCTCGATAAGCAAATTGCTGGCTCACGTTTTTCGAATCCAACGCGCCTGCTAATGCGACCAGGCCCTATCTGCCGTGGAAATCGTCGAGCGTTAATATTGATAAGCGTAGTAGCGGCGAGCTGCCGAGCTGACGTGGGCAGATGCACGTTTATGCTTTTGTGCATATGAAGCCATTGGATAAGGGCCGTGTCGGGGGGGGGGGGGATGTTGAATTTTTTGCGCCTCGGGCGCACATGTGTGGCAAATGATAAGGTGTGTCAATTCGCGGAGCTGTGCGCCTTTCACCACCGCGTTACGAAGTGTTACAGATGACGATAAGTAAATTATATATTAGCGAATTGTAAGTGGCCCCCGGAGGTGCTCGTTGTAACTACTTCGAAAATTGTTGATTTCTTTTGGTTTTTTTTTCTATTATTACTATACACCGGTATGAATTATAAAACAAGATAATGACGATAAAACTTCTCGCCTATTAATCGAACTATTTGATTTGTTTCTTTTACACGTAATTTTGCTCGATATACGAACAAAATTATTTAATAAGATAATTGCAATAAAAGTTCTAGCCTTTGACACGGAACATGTGATGCGTGCCTTTGACACGTAATTTTTTATGTAATCTATAAATAAGATAATAGCGTTAAAAGTTCTTGCCTTAGACTCGGCATATTCGATAGGTGTCTTTGAATTTCTTGGTAGAATTGTTACAAGATGTTTGTATTAAATGTGAATTTTATACGATGTCACACGATAAAACCTTTGACAAACAGGTAGAAGATTAATTTAATAGTTATATAGTTTAAAAATTAGTCCAGAGTAAAAGTACAAACTTCTTTGGTTGCCATTAAAAGTTTATTATATGTGTCTGGTATTCAAATAGATGTAAACCAAAAATTCGATTATAAGCCCTCTTTAGCAGCCGACAAAAATTCTTCTTGGCAAAATGCTAAAACTGAATAAAAACAAATATAAACAGCAAAAAGGAGATTAAAAATGATAATGGAAAAAAGCAAGCAACGGCATAAATTTAGCGAGTTAAGCAAGCGTGTAATCTGCCTTAATTGCATCAAGCCTGGCATCGCAACATGCCGTTATCATCCAAAGCTTTAAAGAGCTCGGCCGAGAATTAAGACTGCTGTCTAACAGTAGCGCTCGCGCGGAAAGCCGCGAGTCTCGCGGAAATTTATGGCAGGGATTCCGGCCTGCTCGCATCCTTGCCGCCGTCGTCATCGTCGTCGCTGCAAAATTCAGGGCTGCAAGGCTTATACATCGCCAGCAGATAATCGGCTGAAACGAGGGACGGAAACATTGTCGAGAGCGCGGGCAGGAGGCAAGAGGCTAGTGACACGCGTAATGACGGCGCTCGCGTAAGAGAGCACGACTTGGCGCTTGATTGTCCGCGGCGTCGTGAGAGGTGCAGCCAACTCGTCGCGCCCCGGCTAGCGCCGCGCGTCCATGCCGGCTCTTGCATTGGATTGAGGATAATTGGGCTGCTGCTGCTGCTGCTGCTCGTGCACCTCCCCCCAACGGCCCGACGCCTCGGGCGCCCAGTTTATTGGCTTAAATGTCGCTCTTAAATTTCCACATGCCCTCGCGCCCGGACCCTGCTGCTACTGCCTCTCTCTGCCTGCTACTCCGCTGCTGCCCCTAGCCTTAGTTTCATTGAATCAACAGAATAAATACACGTTTAATTAATTAGGGGCTCTTTTCTTTGACGAGACAACGGTTTTGAGCTCGTTAACACTTTTATCTCCTCTGCGACGCGGCTACCGCGCTGGAATTTTTAATTGGCCCAGTCGATTTTAGCACACGTCCGCGCGCCCCCTGCACCCACTGGATTAAAAACGATAGAAGAGAGAGAGAGAGAGAGAGAGAGAGAGAGAGAAGCATTTATAATCCTCCCTAACGTCAGCGTTAAAAGGCCAGACGAATTTAAAGTATAATTAATTTGGGAAGAAAAAAAGCTGCGACGAATGTCTGCGGCTCTGACCTAACGAAAGTTCGTTCTTGCGTTGGATATATTATACATTTTTACTACTGTCTATACGTGGAAAAAAAACGAGATTTAATTTTTATGCAAACTAGCGCCTGCGATAAAACATGGCCGGCAAAATAAAAGAAAAGAAAAGGAAGAACGCGAGAGTACACGGGCACGGACAGTGTAATTTAAAATCCACCGAAATAAAATTTCAATTATTTACGAGCGTTTATGACAGCCATTGGAAATCCATAAAAGACAAGAGCGAGAGCGAGAGAGGAAGGGGACGGGCTTGGGGCATTTGTAAATTCTAATTATAAGCGCCAAAACGTCAGCCCGGCGAAATCGAAAAAACGACGCAGACGGGCGTATATACACGGGCGCGGACACATAGACAGGCCGTAGTTGAAAAGATCGGCTCTCTCCGCCCTTTTAATTATCAAAGCCGAGAGAGCGCGGCGCGCTCGTAAAAGAGCAGAGCCCGTTTGAAGTCGAGGACGCGTGAAATTCATTAGGCCGGGACGAGAGAGAGAGAGAGAAAGAAGTGGGGGGCTTTCTCTCTGTCTCTCGCGAGCGTTCGGCTTCGATTACGGCATATGTGGCCCCGGCGAGTCGTCGCGCCGGAAAAAGGGCCGCCTCGGTAAAAAAATCCGCAAATAGACCGGTGAGCCGGGAGGTGAGGCCAGAACTGACGCGCTGTTGACATTAGGTCTGTGCTAGGGAGACTCCAAAGTCCAAAATCTTCAACAGCCCGGCTGCAGAGTTGCTTTTTGCAGCTTGGCAGATACACGCGCGAGAAATGCAGATTTCTCATTTATTGTTTACCCCTTTCCTCGGCCCACGCACGCAACTGATCGAGAGCTTCAAATTACAAAGTCGGAGGCGCGAGCATTGCCGTTTTTAAGCCGGCGAGGCAGCTTGCGCTGCGGGATACCGCCGTAGATTTCGCCAGATGGAGGAAATTTATCTCCTCTCGCTTACCGAGATATGCGCGCGGGAAATTATGCACGCCGCATGCATAAAATTGCCTCTTCTCATTGTCTCTTTTTAATTCTTTCCAAAAACTTAACGGCCGAGTTTATCATTTCGAAATATTTATCGCATTTGATTCTGCTGGAAGAAAAAGCGAGGGCTAAACGTCGATTAACGACGTGGAAGTCGCGCAATAGTCGAACGCACAGGATCCGGCATAAAAGCCGTCTGGGCCTTGGCCCAACGTTTTTACCAATCGCGCACGAGTTAAGAAACGCATGCAATTTACTTTTTCTACCCTCCCCGCCCCACCAGCCGTCCGCACAAGACCTCAAATGACTTTTTGCCTTTCGACGTACTCGCTTGCATAAGCCTCTTTTTTCGAGGCTTTTTTACGACTCGCCATCGCCGCTGCAAAAATGGAGTGACGCTAGCAGTCCTCGATACACCCGAGAGCAGTAGGAAACTCTGTCGAACGTTATATACGTATAAAATCCGCGCGTCGAGAGTAACCTGCCGCGCGCGATTAACAACGCGTCGATCATCTCGCGTTTGTCTTTGAGGCGCCTATGATTGTCGACGAAGACTCTCGAGGCGCCTGGTACAGTCGTAGAAAATGTTCATACCTGTAGAGTAAAGATTGGAGAGGGACGACGGCGCATTTGGCACGTGGTTCTCTCTCTCTCTCTCTTTCTCTGGCGGTCGAGCACATCTCTTGGCGGTATACGCATCGCGTGTGTACGGGGAGGAGGAGACGACGGATTTTACGACGTCTAATTTAAAACCGCAAGTGCATGAGTCAGAGAAAGAGAGAGAGAGAGAACGGCGAGAGCACGAGGGCAGGCCCACGCGTACAGACATACGTATACGAATGATGTATCTCCCCTTTCTCCAAGCTCGCTTCAAGCGATAGAGTAAAGGTAGGGCAGAGGGAGGGAGGGGGGGGGGGTAAGGCGAGTATATAGCGATGAAGGGGAGGAGCATAGGGAGCTTAGGGAGTATAGGCGACCGGTTTCGGCAGTCAGCTGAAACATGTGTTTCCAATAAGACTTTATTGGCAGATAAATCACGCAAGGTTTTATTGTCGGATTATGATGTTTGCGTCGGGAAGGAGGTGGAGAAGGAGGAGGAGGACGCGTTGAGTCTTGGCTAGAAGGAGGAGTCGGGCAATTCGATTGCGGTAAAGGAAAGAGCCTGTATTCCGCGGAAACGTAAGGCGAAAGGAGACGAGGCGAAACTTTGACGCCGCGCGGCTTATTAACGCACTAGTCTCGGACGAGGCTCTGTTTCAAATAAACCGCCTGATATTCGCTCTCTAAACTCGAAGAAACGGGGACGGGATGAGTGACGTTCTGTTAAAATGCAGATGCTTCTCGTTTATTCCCGCGAGAGCAGCTTACGCGCGCCCAGGTATATATATGTAAGTGTATAAGCGTGCCGGGTTTATTTACGATTCGGATCGCAATCGGCCTGATCGGGAAATATTAAATGATCCGTTTACTCGGGCCCGAATAAATACTTGAGTATTTAGCGCGCGCTATTCGTTTTATAAACGCAGGCCTGCTGCGGATATGCCTCGTTTACTATACGACTCCTCTTTTTCTCCTCCGTTTCGTGGATATATTTCATAGACGATGATATTGGGATTATGATATATATTAACAAGACTATACAGATACGATGTATTTTCCTATTTGGGAAAAAACACACTTGATTTTGGTGAAATAGTCTTATTCTCGGCAAATCGATCGCTTCGGTCGGTTACAGATTGACCCACATTTTTCAAGACGCCCCGTTTTTCACGATCGACGGCCACTCCACGCCGGGCTCAAAAGGAAAAAAAAGCTAAAAGAAAACAAATCATACGGACACATGTTATCCTAACAAGCATCTCTCCCTCTCTTTCTTGGGGGCTGCAATCGATCGGGGTGGGCACACACAGCTGGGATATTCGGACAGCTGGAAGATGCAGAGCAGAGCTCGCACTTAAACGCAAAGTCAGCGAGCTGAGGCGTCCTCGTTCGAGAGATGGGTATCTAACAATCTCGATAATTCCCGGATTACCAGGCTCGCGCAGAGACCAGGCGCCCTCTTTGCTGCTCCTCCTCCTCCTCGTCTTATCCTCGTGTCATAAATGGCATAATCACAGCCAGTGCCCAGTCAGCGTGACCACGTAGCTACCGGCAATACGTGCGAGAATCGTCATGCTCGGCTTGCGCTTATAGCCAGAAAAAAATGGTAATTGATGGAAAAAGCAAAAAAAGTGATCGCATCCACGACGGAAAATCGCCTAGAATCGAGTGTTTTTGTTTCGAGAGACGCGGTTTACATAAGTCGCGTATTATTCGCGCGGCGGAGCTTGAGATCCATTGTTGAGGATATTATTGCGCAATTTAACAATTCTCGCCTCTGCAAGAGTGCGTGAATTTTTGCCCGCGTTGCACATACTATAGCCGCAGCTAATAGATTCGTTCCGTGCCGAGGCGCAGTTTCAATTAATAATAACGGAGTGGCTTTTTAATCTGCCTCCCCCCTCCCATTTGAATCTAAGCTTCGCGCGCATTAAATTCGCGGATAAGTTACTTAGTCGCAACAATTACGAAATTCGGACCGACTAGCGGCGGAGGCGGGTTATACACGCGTATACAGCATAGGTGCACTCGATGCGCGCAACTGGATTTATGTGGGCTAGAGGATTATCGAAACTCGATTTTCTCTCTCTCCTTACGGCCCATGATTAATCGCGCCAATAGGATTGTTTTCCTAGGCTCGCGAGAGAGCTCGCGCTCGAATATCATTTCCCCGGCGCACGTGAATTATTCATGCCAATTTGTTTTCCCGCGCGCGCTGCATTAAGATTCAACCGCGAGCGCTCGAGCGTGGCGGAGAGACCGGGGGGGGGCCGTCTACCGGTAGCCAGCCGCGGAGATTTACCAATCTTGAAAAATCAGTGCACATTCAAATGTATATCGAGGCAGCGGTGCGGAGCAGCCTGCTGCTGGGCCGCGCGCTTTTTCGGGGACATCCCACATAGATAACCGTCTAACGACCGCATTCATCAGTCGGCCCGCTGCGGCAATTGCTATACAGCGAGAGCGCGCAAGAGAGCGTGTTTACGCCGCGAGCCTGGCCAAGCGCGCACGGCACACTTTTCGGCATAATTTGAATTTGATTTCTTTGACCCGGATGTCTAATGGACTAGCTGCGCTCTTAGAGCAAGCTCAACTTTTCCTCCTTTTCAACACCCCCCCCCCTCCCCTCCCAGTCAACCGCCCTTCCATCGGAGACGCGTTAAGTTTTGGCCAGCGTGGATTTTTGGACAGCGTCAAAGCCACGGCGACAGGCAGCGAGAAAGATTAGAGCTCCCCAGGCCGAAACTTCGTTTAATGATATTGAATTAATAAGTTAGGCGAGAGCATACGGCACGAGCTTGGTCCCGGACGTTCGGCTGTTGCGGCACTCTTCTTTTTTCTCCTTTTTTTAAACGTGTCGAGTGGTATTTTTAACCGACTTCGAACTGGTTCTCCATCGTCGTAAGAGCTCTCCTCGAGAGATCCCAAGCGTTTGATGCTCTCTGGCGCGTCTGAGGCTCTTTTATGAATTTTTGATTATTTGTCATCGGGCCGGGCGTCAGATATGAAAGCAATTCGATCGGCTACCGTTTACCGATTACACACACCGATTGCTTTTTAGGTTTTACACCGTCAGCTGGGATATTATTTATAAATTCAACGCGCCAGCGATGATACAGCGGGGAAAAATTAGAAGCAACGAGCGCGGATTTTTCAAATTTTTCTTGTTTTCGTAGGCAATTTCGTGATTTCGGCGCGATTCGATAAAAAAACTTTATTTGCGACCGATCGATAAACTTTTAATGAGATTTTCGAGGAATTTTATTTTGAATGATAAAAACTTTTAGCCCCGACAGGTCGTTACCGGCTATTTTATTAGCCTGTTTTAATTATAGACAAGTAAACAGCTTATTATTATTTTTTTTCCAGTTAATAATAGTTCATTATTCTCCATATTCAAGGTCCGCCGACACAATGTGCCGTGAGCCTTGAAACACATTTTCATAACTAAATTTGGTTGACAATTGCTTCATCGGAGATTAACGCCGAGCGACATATTTTCGATCAAAACATTTCAAAATAACTCGGATACTCAGGCCAAACAAACAAATCCAAACTCGAGTGACGAATAAAAAACGAACTGCCGTCAAGCATAAAAGAGGGAAGAATAGAGAAAGAGGTATAAATAAAAAAGAAAAAGGAAGAAGGAAGAGCGTTGGAAATAAAGCAGAATTAAATTTCTCTCAAACGGGGCATAGAATTTCAGTGAGGCAACGTTCTTCCACTTCATCACATTTGGAAAGGTAGAAGCAAATGAAAAAAGAAAAAGAATCGAAGGAGCGCGAGAACGAAGAGCTGTAGGTGTATATACAGGTATAGCTAGGGAGAGGGGCGGAGGGGAGTGGGGGGATAAGACGTAGCCGAGAGGCTCTCCCGGGCGCTCGGGCTGTAGATAAAGCGCGCCGGAGAGCGAGGGATGGAGCGAGAGCGGAGAAACACCTGGAATCGTATTTCCCGAGGGCTACGCGCTCTCGAGCCGCGCAGTTCGTTCGCCCGAGCGAGCGCCGCCCACGCTTGCTGATCAACAGCAGCAGCAACCGAGTCGCTCGGCGATCCGTCAGTTTGAACACGACGAGAGAGAGAGAGAGAAGCGAGCCTGTTTACAGGCGACTGTCAGTCTGCCCTGAGCAGCCGGGTTATTCGAGGAACGCGCGGGGACCCGTATGGCGTTTTGGCGAGGAAGCGCCTCCTCCCCCGCGCTGCACCGTATACCAGGGAGGCCGCTTGAACCCGCGCGTACGAGAGCCAGAGACCTTGGACTAACCATTGACCTCGATCGGCCGCTATAGGCTGCGCGCCGAGCAACGCCCGGACAGCTATTGACTCCTCGAGCTATCTCTCCCTCCCTCCCTCGCGCCCGTTCATCCTCCTCTTCTTTCTTTCTCTCCCCCCGCCTCCTCCTCCTCCTCCTTGGCTGTTTTACTCCAACGCCCCCAGCGTTTCGCCCCTTCGGCTTCGCGCCGTTCACACGATCGATTTGCCATTTTTTTTAATGTTCACCCCGATAGCATCCAGCACCTCTTTCCTCCGAGGAGGCTTTTGCTGAGCTTGCCGTGTTGTTGTTGTTGTTGTTGTTGACGTTGCCGTCTATTTCTCTTCTCGCCCGGCTGTATACTCTCCGTCTACTACCCTCGACTTCTACTCTAGGCCTCGAGCTTCTCCACTCGCGATTCCGACGTGAAAATTAATTTATGCCGACGGGCTCTCGAGACTTTTTGATTCGGCTTTTGCGCTCGACTCGTGCCTGCCTTGTATTGGCTTTTTGAGATTTTGCCAAGATTGCGCCTAAGAGATTGCTAACAAGCCTCCCTCGGCCTCGGAAAACGGACGTCCGTTATCTTGCTCTCGCGAGGTTTCCATTAAAGAACAACGTTTTATAAAATTCTCCCCTAATCTCTCCTTATCCTCTTGCATTTTTTTTCAACTCTTCAAGATTTGTTCAAGATTAATGCATGCATACATAAAAAATGTTCTTTTCACACTTTTATTTATTTATTTTACAATTATAAAAAGAAGGTAATAATGTTTCCAAGAAAAATCCGAGAATGGCAGTTCTTGTTACCGCGGAGGGTATCGTGAACCGTTTTGTAAAAGGCTAGTATTAACGATGGTAGACTGATAATTTCACGAGAAAAGTAACACTGTAGGTGCCATCAAGTAAAATAGCTAGAATCACGTATGTCTGACTCTAGAATAAATGGGATATCCAGATGAGTCGCCAGTTTTTTGAAATATCAATTTATTTGCTGTTATCTGCAAACGCAGATGATTTATGAATATTCAGCCATTATTTGTTGATTCTCCTACAATTGTCATTATCCTTTTCCACTTTGGGAGACATCGTTGTTGTCAATGTCGATCAATCTCGGGTCAATACATCGGTGCGCTGATACATTCTACACATAAAGCTCATCTTTCATAACCATTTTGCGAGTGTCTGCTTTTATCGCTCGCGAGCATTACAATTTCGATAGTTTATTCCTCATTTTCTGATATTAGCTTAAAAAAATGTTGTTTTCATTCGTTTCAGGTCGTCTTATCCGTTGAATCTGATATTCCTAATATCTTCATTTTTCCATATTCCGAAATGCTATCTATACATCGCAACTTCCTGCCGCTGTAGCCTGGATAATAGGATAGATCATTAACGGCGGGTTTAATAATCTAAAAGTTCTGTCACGTATTTTTTCGATGGCTCGAGCTCGTAATTAGAGAGATTAAATTTTTTCCAGTCTATCGGCAACGCGGCGATCCGCGTCATATCGCTCGGTGCATTAGCCAGCCGAGAGCGACGAGAGCCATCGGCACGACTTTCTATCAGCGGCTCGTTAGCTAAATTTTTGCGCGGATCTCCCATTATATCTTCGTCCGCTCATAATCGCGGAAGGCGAGCCGAGCGGACACGTACATGCGACGCCGAGGGCCGTTATTTTTTTTTCCCTCGTAAAACGCATTTTCTACGTAATAAGGCTAGGCCGACCTCCCACGTCGGCGCTGCCGACGTCCCCGACTCGTCGATGCAAATTATGAAATTAGTTTGACCAAGGATTCGCTTGGCCAGCAGGACATCACGAGTTTGTCTATGCGCGCTTCTTCGTTTTTATTTCTTTTATTTTTTTGCGAAAATTAATACGACCCGCTCCCCTGCTTTTTTACCTTGCGAACCTACGAGGGAAATGCGATTGTCGGTGGGCCGGCGTTTACGCGCCAGCTAATTTGGCAGCGACGCGCAAGGTTTTTCGCATTTAACGACTCGGCCGGCTGACTCTCCGGATTTCTATATTAAAATATTTATAGACATTATAATTTATTCGCATTAAATTTTTGACGACGACGCCGAGCTCCGTTCTGCGGGGCTTAGTTTTTTACGATTTGTTGTTCGCTCTCTCGACAAATACACGAAATATCTCCGGAATTTACAAGCTGCCTGACTGTGTATGAAAAAAAAAAATTGATTGTTCACGGTTATATTTCACTTGTGTGTTTCTTATTAACGCGTGCCATTTCTTTTTCTTCTCCTTTCAGTTGAAACGTATCACCTTATTGAATATTTTATTATTATTATTCGTGTTTTCAGGATTTGAGTATTAAAAAAATTTTGTATGTAAATTAATTTATTAAATATTCCATTAACATGAATATTGTTGTTTTTTTTTTAATATAAAAAAATAAGTCAACCGGCCGAGGGACAAATAATTTATAAATAAATAATTATTCATAAATAATGCAAAATATCATAAAGTTTGTTTACCGCCATTAAAATTGGTTCGTATTAAGCCTCGGCATTACTGTCACAAGGCATAATCCATAAAGGCAGGGAAAAGGAAAGGAGCGTCGTGCTGTGGCGATTGGACGTTTTAAATTAATAGATAAATATGATAATTCAACGTGAAATTTAATCCAAAAATAAAGTGTCCGAAAGAAATCAATTCCGAAAGATTCCAGGCAACGGTGGCGGTGGTAACATCAGCGGCGGTGGCAGCATAGCAGTGCCACGGCCGACGAAGCCGTTGGCTTGGGTAAACCTGATTTATTATATCGAGATCGCTCGATCCGTTCACACGTATTATTCCAACGTCCATAAATTCACGGCTCGCTAAAATCGCGGACGTGTTATGACTTCGTTTCTAGACGCGCAATTATTATTTTTCCAAACACGGGGCCCCCGCTTGCCCGGCCGTCGCTCGGAATCACGGCAAAAAACGCGACGCTCAGAGAAAAGAGAGAGAGAGACGGATAAGGGAGAACGATCGCTCCCCCATATAATTAATAGATTTATCAGGGGCAGACGCGCGCGCGCACGGAAGACGAGGGGTGAGCATCAGCGGTCGAGCCGGGGGGAGGGGTGGGCGAGAAAAAAGCGCTCTCTCTCTCTGCCGGCGGATGCGGCGGGCGAAGGTGCGCGCCATTTCTCAGCGTATTTTTACAGCTGAGCGCTGCCGCTAACGCTAACGCCGGGGCACTTTTCCTCGGCGGCGGCCCGACAAATGGCGGGAAAAATTGCTCCCGACCTTGAGCTATCGCTAAATCGAAAGCCACGGACGGCGCTATAAATAACGGCTGCTCGCGAGCGATTTCGTCGTTGCCTCTCTTTCCCTTCGA
Source organism: Anagyrus pseudococci (assembly GCA_030522585.1). NCBI lineage: Eukaryota > Metazoa > Arthropoda > Insecta > Hymenoptera > Encyrtidae > Anagyrus > Anagyrus pseudococci. Next base: position 52,421 of record JAPYYQ010000694.1, on the reverse strand, counting down.
CTGCAACAGATCGCGGCCGCACATCCGCGCGTCGTTCCGGCGTCCTTCGGCGCGAAAAAAAGAAAGAGAAGGAAGCCCGGAGATGCGGGAGAGGCACGGAAGAGCGTCATAGCAGCGGCCCGCAGATATCCGCGAGCAGATGCGCCTGCCATAAATCCGAGCGCGGCGTTTTGGCAGAGCCGCAGCAGCGGCGGCATCAGTCGCCCCGGCTATTTTCGGCCACACCTATGCGCGCCGCCTCGCTTTTCAGGTTCAAGTGCTCGGGCGCGCCCGAGCGCTCGGCCTTGCCGCGTTCCCGCCGCTGGATCGTTCCCGACTCATCCGGAGAGGCTAGTAGATTGATTTTGAATCAGCCTCGGCTTTTTTCCAGCGATACGCGTCGTAGGCAGACGAGGAGACGTTGAGGTTGAGATGTGTATCTCAAAGAGGCGCGGATGACAATTGGAAAATTGGATGATGAAACGGAGAGAGAGAGAGAGAGATGAAAATGGGCTTGTGCTCAGGCTGACTCTGGGGACGCGTGCGCGAGGTATTGTAGGTGTATTGCTTTTATCAAGATTAAAATCTCGACGTTTCGAGCTTTATGCGCGCCTGCGTACACAAGTCGCTGGTCTATTTCACGCGGCGCTGACTCAAATTCAATAAATCATATCAATTATTATCAAGCTTCGAACGAAAAGTTCTTCTACTCTCCACAACATTTCTAGAAGCTGATAAGTTTGTTTGTTTGCTTTTGAAATGTTGAATTTTTAATGCGCAAAACTGGCTGGCCTCAAACTTTTCCTCGTCGATCGTTCATTTATTTAAATAATACGCGATCGTTGTAGATTTTTATATTTTTCCGAAATAAATGTGAGGTTTCAACATAAAATAACACATTTTTTTTCTTTATTATTATTATTATTAACAAATTTCTTGGCATCCTTTTTTAACAATGTTTCCAGAACTCTAACTTCAATTTGATACGTAACAATCACAATATAATATTGTTGAAATAAATATAAGCAGAGATAGAGAGAGGGAGAGTGTTGCACATGAAAATTTATCGAAATATTTGCTCAGATAACCCAAGGACATCTCTCTCTCTTTCTCTCTCTCTCTCTCTTTCTCTCTCTCTCTCTCTTTCTCTATCTCTCTCCTTCGCGTAAGTGAAATAAACTCGTGACATGTATTATATTTATCGCTAAAACAACAACTTTTTGCAATTATAAATTCTTTAAATATTTACAGAACGTCATACACGGCTTATCATATTTTTCGCGCACTTTAAAACTTCGTATAAAAATACAGTCTATTTCCGTTGGCGAGCTTTTACAATTTTTAAAAATATGATCCCGATGAATCTTTCAATACCCAGAGCGACTCTCGTGTTTTTACTGGAGGCGTTCGCTTTACAAATAAAATACGTTAAATTTACCATCCGACATATATTTCCTTAATGAATAAACGTTATAGTTCTCCGCGTGATCGAGCATAAAAAGAGCGGAATAAAAAAAAACGGGGGAATGTTGAATTTCGGTTAGAAAAACATCGAATACATCGTGTGGATGAGACGAGGACGAGGACGATCTCTCGGCGACTTGGAATCGTAAATTCGTTAGCTCGCGTATAAAATCGTTTAACCAAATGATAAATCCTCGCTCGGCGAGCCGGCAAACAATTAACGCAATTAAGTCGACCGGTCGGGGGGCTTGGAGCCGCTGCAATTCAAATCGGCGATAAATTATCACCGATGGGAATATCATTTCCGCGGAAACGCCGCTCACCGGGTGCGCGCGCTTTTACCGTAACGGGAGCAAAATCTCGCGTGAGCGAGATCTCCCTCTACAGAAGGCCTCTCGCTCTTGCGAGCAATTAACGGCTTGCCGGCGACGTCGTCGAAAGAGCCAAAGAAGCAGGGGGGCTTTAAAAAAGCATAAACATAGCGTCGGTGGCGGGTCTCTTTTAATCCTGACATTTACCTTTCCTCGAGCGCGTTACGGCAAACTTTATTCCGCCACAGGAGAGAGAGAGAGAGAGAGAGAGAGAGAGAGAGAGAGAGAGCAATGAAAAAGAAGCTGTAGACGCGGCTGCTAGGGAGAAAAAACGTCGCTTTGGGCTCTCGGTGCTTTTGGCGCAAATTCAGAGCGGCGGCCTTGCGCGGCCCGCGGGGCACAAAAAAAAAAGAGCCAGTGTAAAATCCATAGCAGGCCTTACGTTCGCCTTACTCCTGTACTCTCGGCCCCTCTTCCCCGATCTCGCTTCCCCGCGAACGGTAAATCCGTTCAGGGCCAGCGAGGCCACGGCAATACGGCAGTAGCGGACGAGTGACGAGGTGAACGGGCGAGGGGATGGGAATTCTCCTCCCGATATTAAATTCACAAACAAGAGAGGTAAAAAAGGCACGGGAGCCTCTTGATTTCTATTTCTGCGCGTTTCCGCGCTAATCCAGCGCCGTTGCCTTCGTCGTTACCGCCGCGGGCGATGCGAGGCGCACACGCAAAATTATGCCGAAAAAATCGTGAGCCGAAAACTCGATATTTCGTAGCTGCTGCGTAGCGTAGAAGAGGGAAGCTGCGCGAGTTCTCATCCGCACGCCCGGGGCATGTCAATTTCCCGACACACAGCCTATTTTCGTGCCTGCTCGTGCTTTGCTCTTTTACAAGCAATCGGTATAAGGTCGCCGAGGAGCGTCAGTAAAGCAGCAGCAGCAGTGGCAATCTGATTTATCTCGCGCTTTTGAATACGGAATCGCGGTAGTTAAGGATAGAGGCTGTTCGGCTGACGTATCCATATTAATGAGACGTAAATTTCTAGGCCGGAGTAATTAGGTAGTTGCGCCGCGTGGTCTTGCCGATCGCTTTGTATTCGCGCAGCTCGCGCATCCCCCGGCCCCGTCAAAAATTCAAATCGGAGATTAGAATTTCAATACACTTGCAGCGATTTTTATGCGCGATATCCCGAGCGATGCGCGCGCCCGGAAAAAATGCGGCTTGAATGCAGATATCACGCCGTGCGCATAAAGCTCACCGGCTCTCGCTGAGATTTAGATACCGCGCATGTGCGTTGTTCAAAATAACGATCTATACCGGTCACGCTATAGGCGATACGTGTGTCGTTCGAAAGAATGAGCGAGACGAGCGCGGCTCGAGATTGGCATCGAGTCGAACGAATAATTAGCGGACGTCCTGCCGATCTTATATTAATTACAATTATTACAGGGCCCCTGTAAACGGCGCGAGGCTTTGAGAGCCAGCGGAACGATGGCTTTCGCCGAAATTATACCGCGAGTAATGTAAGAGATGTGCCCATGCACGCCGATGTTTAATCTTCTCACGGGCGCGTTTAAGAGCCATTGCACGCGGATACACGCTGTTTTAACAACTATAAATATACAATATGTTGGCCGATGGCAGAGGCAAAAAGGAGGAAACTCTCGGAGGAAAGAGAGGCGGATCTCGTGTTCGTGTCTGCTATCTAAATTTTCGCTCCTCCGCATAATACTTGTACTCGTCGATCTTCCCCAACTGAAATTAACAATCTGATACTACAGCGCGAGAGCATAACGATGTACTCTCGGTATCGGAGCTTTAGCTGTAAATCAATCGGCGAAATACGAAGGCAGTGTAAGGCGAGTGAGGAGCCCATATGCCCTGAGCATTCATCTCTTTCTCTCTCTCTCTTTCTCTCTCCCACTCGCTTGGCCACGTCGTATTTTCATGCTTTACAAGTAAACTCAAAATATAACGCGCAGCGGGAATAAAAAAAAAGCCGCGGCGTGCCGCAAAGCCGGGCCGCCGCGACCGATGCTGCAGCGGCGAGCGGGAGAGGCAAGTACCCGAGAGACGAATGTCCCTCCTTCTTTTCCTCTATACCACTCGGTTCGCCTCCTCGGCCGAGAGTTGCGCGCGTGCGAGAGAGAAAGAGCGAGGGCAAGTCGGGCGCGCGAGCGGCCAGCACAATAAATGTCGGGCATAAAACTGCCGTACAATAAATGTCAAGTGCGTCTCGGGGCCTTTTTTGCCCGCCACCCCCAATAGGCACTGCTGCTGCCGCCGCCGCCGCCGCTGCTTCTACTGCCGTTGCAGCTGGTCGCTCGGGCCCTCCTTTTTTTCTGCGGTCGCCCGGAGCGAATCGAGCCGCGGCAGCGGCGGCTTTTTCGCGAGCCAAGTACTCTCCGAGCACCGCGAGAGGGAGAGAGCCTCGCAATTAAGCCGGATGAGATCGCGTTGGGGCGCTACGGCAATGGCACTGCTGCTGGTGGTGGGCCGCGGGAAAAAATTTACGAGCCCTGCATATTGCGGCGCCCTCCGACCGCGGCAGGATTTTGGTAATTAAAAATATGGGCAGAGAAAGACGGAGAGAGAGAGAGCGGAGGAGTCTCGCGAGTGGCTAAGCAAAAAATGAAGGACTATCGATGCGCGGGGAGAACCGGTAAGCCTGCGGACGAGCCGATGCGATCCCGACTGATTAAGAGGTTTACGTGCTCGTGCCTGGGGACGAGCTGATAAGCATCTGCCAGCAGCGCCAGCCGGGCAGCAGGAGCGCAGCGCGGCTTTTGATATATTTTACGGCTGCGCAGGCTAAATATTTATGCGCGAAAAATGAAATCAGAACGTGCTGAATCTTAATTAACAGTTGTGCAATTAATTAAGATGTTTTCGGAGAAACTTCGAATTTTAAATTTAAATACATACGACCGACGATGGATGAGTCTGTTTATTTGCCGCTTAATTGGGAAAAGAAGCTTTCCCCCTCCCCCCCCCCTGTACCTCTACTTTTTTAACTAATTCTTTCAACGACGATATGTGTGTCTGTGACCATCAGCTTTCCGGACTCTCCGAATTTCAGGCCGTCGCGCATTGAAATTGAATGAATTAACGTCACAAAGCAGGAATTTCTCGATAATTTTTCTTTTTTAAATCTGAAGCATATGTGCCGAGTTTGAAACTAACGCTAATTTTATAGTCTATTCGGGTAACGAGTGATTAACAACTTTTACAATCTCCAATTAATTTCCAACTGATTTTTTTGTTATTCTACTTTTCAAGCTCGTAAAATTTCGTATTCGACTGGCGAGTTCGTCGATGGTAATGTTGGGAGAATAAAGGCAAAACAAGATATGAAACTTAATAAAAGTGCCTATTAAAGCTATTTAAAAATGAAGAAACTCGGACGTTATCGGGGCGATAAAGGCAAAATTTCAATTTAACGCTCATTTTCAAGGAGCCTTCTAAAACACGAATGATCTTCCTAAAAATCACCAAACGCCCCTCGATCCGACCAATAAATCATCTCGGCCGTAAAAAAAACGCGCTCGCGCCCAGTCATCTCATGTTTAAAAAACCACGTTTTTCCCCTCCCTCCGAAAAAAAACCTCATCGCTCGGCAAGGAGAGAGAAAAAAAGCACGTATTCTCTAAGGATCACTAGCAGCGCTCTCTTTTCGTCACATCCCATAGATTTTCCATTAGGTCTCGCGTGGGCATGCAGTCAATCCAGCTTCAGCAACACACGCGCACACAGAGTCGAGAGTACAGGAAAAAACGAGAAAGAGAGAGAGAGCCGTGAAAAAGTCCGAGGCTCTCGAAGGAACTGAGATGATTTTCATTGCTTGGCAATGGTCCGTTTCGCAACGAGTCTTATTACCGGTGCCCTGACGTTATTAAAGCCTCAAGATATCCGTCGCTTGGCGAGCGAGAATTAAGGGTCTCGGGAGGGGGTGAGGGCATTACGTGTACAATACACTTTCTATTGCGCGTGGAAGTGCAAGAGCATTTCGAAAACCGCGAGCACGAGAGAGAGAGAGTGGGAGGAGGGGGAGGAAGAAGGAGAGAGAGAGAGAGAGAGGGGCAAGATGAACGACGGAGGAGTAATTTTGTCGTGCGCGCCGTGAGCGATAAGTGGCGTTAGTTATGGCTCGCGCACGGCCTGCTCTCGCGCCCGTTCAAGGCCACGCGACCGCCGCCAGCCGAGTAGAGAGAGAGCGAGCGAGCTCAAGCTCTCGCGCGAGTGCGACCTTCGCGGAGAATTATGATTCCGGCAAGAGCAAATCATTGGCCTCGAGAGAGAGAGAGAGAGAGAGAGAGAGAGAGAGAGAGAGAGAGAGTGCGCTGGAGCGCTCTCTTCTCTCCTTCTTTGCCGGCAGATCGAAATGAGAATGACTTGGAGCCGGGCTTGCGTATACTAACGAGCGCGTCTAGCCGTAAAATACCGCGTGTAGTCCAGCAGCACGCGCGACCGAAACGGTACTCGACACGTCTATCCGCGAGCTTTGAGTGCTATAACCTGGTCTCTACCATACTTACAGACCCGCCCCCCTCCACTATATAGCAATGGTATATCGATTATTCGGCTGAGAGTCGAGGAAAAGTTCGGCGCTCAATTTGCTTTTAATACGGCTCTTAAGCGCCGGCACAATTAAATGCCGACGTGTGCATTAACCGTTAATAGCTTGTTTTCTTTTTTCGATGCTGCGCTCTCGCTCTGCACTAGGATAATGCCTAGTTCAAGCCACGGCGAAGACGTAAATCATTAAAATACGATTATGCGCTTGGATTTTTGATCGAACCCACCACTCCATACCGCCGCGGCCGTTGCTGCTGCTGCTGCTGCTGCGAACGTTAAATGTATTAATAATTAGCCAAAGAGATAGACAGAGAAGTGAGACGTAGCGCGATATAGTTAAATGGAGTCTTTAGCTAATTCAGTTCTCCAATCTCTAAGTATACGTGCTCTCTGTTACGTATGTACCTGGGGTTATGTTATTCTTAGCTCCGTATCTTCATTTGTGTATGAATATTAAAGACACATTGGGGAGAGATTATTGCTATAACGCACTCGAAGAGAGTGCCAGTGAAATGCATAATGGAAAACGAGGACGAGCGCTTGGTTCGAGCAAATTCCGTCATATCTCCAAGTTTGTACTTTTAGCGTATGCACAGTAAAGTCGTTAACTAATTCGATTGCAGTATAGCGACATGTATACAGCCCGTACGCGTGTGCATAGAGCAGGCATGTTTATGCGTATACAGGCTCTCTCGCGCATAATATTGATTTTACATTTGGTATACACATGCGCGCAGCCCCAAACGTCTCTCGACTATTTGTCGATTCTACAAATGCCGTAATTCCAAGGCTTGAACTTCTGTTAGGAGAGGAAGAGCGGCAGGGGAGGGGTAAATTGCCAGCAATCTCCATAAATCAAAGCTTGATTAACTTACGGTAAATAATTCTCGGACAGCCCCTTTTTTTTCTTTCTATCTCTCTCCGATACACAAAAACATACAGCGCGCACGAATATAATCGGCAAGCGAAAGAGAGAGAGAGAGAGAGAGAGAGAGAGAGAGGAAGGGAAATGGAGGGAGTGAGGGAAGAGAAAGATCTCGAAATAGCTTCAAACTCTTGGCAAAATACACATACACGTGCAGGAGTCCTAGTAGAGATTCGTTGAATCAATTCCGGGCGAAAGACTCGCGTGCAAGCCGCGTGCGCGCATTAGCATTTAGAATAACGAAAGTTTGCAAGTTAGCTAGAGAAAGGGATTGAGAGAGTGAGTACGAAAAGCTGGAGAATCGCAAGTATAGATAGGGTAGGAGGAGTAGCCTCTCTCTCTCTCTCTCTCTCTCTCTCTCTCTCTCTCTCTCTCTCTCTTTCTCAACTCAGGGCAGATTAATTGAGCGGCCGCGAGAGACGCGACGAGTTCACCTCGCGGCCTCCTAAAAAGGCAAGCAGCTGCGGCGGTGGCGGCGGCAGCAGCGGCCGATAAGTGCGCGCAGAGCCGGATATATCGAGCTCTCTCTCTCTCTCTCTCTCTCTCTCTCTCTCACTCGCCGATCGTTCACCCTTAACCTTAAAGCCGAGAGAGCGAGGCTCGAGCAACCGATCGTTATAAAAGTCTGCGAGCAGTCTCTCTGTATGGCTCTCTCTGAGCGTATACAGCCGGGCGTCGGTGTGTGTGTATACTCGCTCGGTCCGATGATTATGCGGATTTCATTTCGCCCCGGGTGTATCGAGTCCTCGCGCGCGCTTGCTCTTCGCCTCGGCAACCGAGCGAGCGCCCGAGCGAGAGAATAATGCGTTTATTTATGCGGCTGGAATTTCGTGGCCGCGTTTATTTATAAGGATTATTTTGTTTTTTTTTATCTCCTCAGCCGATGATTATCGAGGTCCTCTCGCGAGAGAGAGAGGGTACTCTCTGTGTCTGCGCTGGGTCTGTTAAGATTTTAATGACGCGCGGCTCTATCGCCGCGGGATTAACTCTGCTCATCTGCCCGCAGAGCATGTACGTTTAATACAGGAATTGTGTTGCCGGGCGTTATTCGAACGTAAGAAGTCGAGCAAAGCGGTAAACGTGATCAAGTCTACATAGCCCTGGCAAAGCTGTTTAGTGCTTTTTTATTTTCTCGGAAGGAGTAGAAGAAGAAACGGCAGCAGCAGCAGCAGCAATAGAATACAGTCTGGAAGACATATGGTTTACGAAATATCAGGCGGTCGGTATGGCGCATCCTCCCCGTATATACGCGCTCTCGGTGCGTGATTTCCTACGTCCTCGGCCATGAATAATGCAAGATCAGTTAACGCGAGGATTGCACATATCAGGGCGCGGTGAGCAGCAGCCGGTTAATGCACAATTCAAATAAGCAGGCTATCTCGCGACGCGGCTCTCCTCGAACAAATGCCCCCGCGTGCGCGCGGCAACGAGAGCGCCCGTGTCTGCGCTTAGCCCCTCCCGAGAGGAAGATCGCTACTAATTACGCTTCTAACATACATTCACAGCCACGCTTACAGCCAGATATCCACCAACGCCCCCGATTTCCGTTACATACGTGCGCTCGCCCCTCGCCGCCCCTCTGACAAGCGCTGCCCGATGGGTAGAGCGGACCGGGGAGCGGGAGGGAGGAGAAGGAGGGCGAGGCCGAGCTCGTTAAAAAATCATTAGCGGCCCCGGGTGTTAGCTGTCAAATCTAAGCGGCCGATCTTAACGCGAAGAGCGTTTGACCCGAAAAAATCGGGGAACTCGAGTGCAATTAACGCGCCGCGCCCGGCCTCCGCACGGGACAAATCGCGGCTGTATACGCGGGAAGAAGAGCGAGAAAGCGTGCGCGGTTTGCCCGAGTACTTAGCGCATGGTCCGCCTAATAGACGCGATAGCCGGGTGAGGCGTCGTCGGGTGGCCAGGCGACGCGAGAGAGCAGGCCCAACCTCTCCCACGCTAGCGGTAAATATTTGCTTAAACTCCGAGACTCGCGCCGCTACGGATTGTTTGCGCCGGTGAGGCGCTCTTGAGAGAGCCGGTTGCCGGGGCCGCGCGCGCGCCTGTTTACCGACGGTACTTGCATTCGCCTTTGGAGCCGAGGACTCTGCCCCTGACTGACGGGCTCTCTCTACGCCGGCTTATCGCCACCGCAGCGCTTCTACTTCCTGCCATAGCACTGACACTCGGCTTTGCTTGCTCGCGATTAATTGGAGGGGTTCGAGGGCATTTCGCTCGGTCGGTAATGCCATCGAGATGCATAACGAGTGTGGCGTCGATGAATCGGAAAAACAATATCGGCAACGGGAAGATCTAGCTGGCTCTCTCGGTCTTGACGGCCGATCACCTGGATTATCTTAATGAAGTGTGACGGCAGAGGAGGAGTATATAGGAAATAATTGCAAGCGATCGCCGAGGAAAAAGACCAACGCCTGCGCCTCGTGTAAACGTACGCGTCATCCTAGTTCGATCTGCAAGACCATTAGAAGTGCGTATCTCACGCGAGCAAATCAGACCCACCGGACAGAGCCGACGACGTTTACCAAGTCTTATGAAAAAGACAGCGAAGAAAAGCGTTTATTTTTCGTTAGATCGAGGCCACCGCGTGGTCGGTGCTAAATAAGCGCGAACGCGACGAAAGGCGTAGAAATAAAAAGGGGGCAAGAGAGCGTAGGACGAACAGCGGACGCTAGAGATGAGCCTTTTCACTCGCTCTCCGGCTCATTTCATTTTGTTTATTTCGTTTAAAAAATAGAGCACCGATAAGACTCGGATTACCTCGCTCGGACTTCTCATTAAGAGCCTCTCGATGCGTCGCTTATTTGTTTCGCCGCGTAAGCATTGGGGCATTCGAACGAGCGCTGGGGAATTATTATGTAAACTGGCTTGGTTCGATGCGGCTTTACAGCGCGCGGACGGCACTGTAAATATCCTCGGTATTTTGCTTCTCGCAACACATATAATTGCCAGCCGTGTGTTTGGTCTACTTAAAGCTACGCACAATCTACGGGCTTGTACGTTTCTCGTCTGTACGGGCGATTCGGGTTTCTACGACGCTTATCTTCTATTTATTCGTCAATTTTTATTATCGCGCCTCTATTAAATGACATACAATCAATTTATCTCGGGGCTGCTAATATCGACGAATGTTTTATAAATAAGTCGAGCCAGCCTCTTGAGAGAGCTGTTCCCTTTTTTTATCGTCATTTTTTTTCTCAATTATCTCGAGATTATTTAATTTCACAAACGATCTTAGAGAGCTGTGAAGGAGGGAGGGGAGGGTGATGTCAAAACTACGGGCTTGTATTCTTTAGAAACGACAATGTATAATTTTAATTTACGACAGGCTTCTTCAAACGCTCGTGACAAGCGTGATCTAATCAGCAATTCACTCAATGCTGACGATTACCTTATCTCGGCTGTATATAGATGTATACATAAAGTTAAGTTAATATTTGTAAAAGCTGCACATTGATAAACAAAAGAGAGGGAGGAGAGGGAAAAGCAACAAGTGTATCCGTCCTAGCAACAATGTCTTCATTCTCGATTCGAGCGAAAAATAAAGGCAGTAGCGGCAAATCAAGGGAGCGCGGGCGTCTCTGCCTCGGCATCCGAGCCTGGTAAACAAAGCTAATGCAGCATCGGGCAAATAACAGGCCTTGCTCCTCTCAGTGTCGAACGGCATACGCGTAACGACTGCTTTCGGGCCCGATTCTCACGAGGCCGTGTTTGCGCGCCGCAGGCCCGGAAAAAGGCGCCGTCGAAGGTCTCTCTCTCTCTCTCTCTTCTCCCCGTCTCTTGTAAGTTGCTGACTCTCAAGTTGCGTTAGCGTGGGCGGCTCGTCCTCCTTGCTACGGAGTCTTGCTCGGAGACACTCGGCTCGCTGTGACCACTGAGAAAGCCTGCGTGTATGCGGAAATTCACGAAATACAAGGGGCCGTCTGTCTGACTAAGAGAGAAAGAGAGAGAGAGAGCACCGATGCTAATGCCGTCGTTACTCCCGCGCGCGAGAAACAGCGAGACTCGCGGACCTTGACTCTCTGTATGTCTGCGTATGTTCGTGCTAGCTTCGATTTACGTCTTTACTCAAGGGAAAAGCTCGGCTAAGTGCTCGTTCCACGATCCATTAATATCTAGATTTTGTTGTTTTATTTTTCTTCGGAATCAAACATTTTTCGATTTATAGACTTTGAATGGTCCGCAAGCGCAGTTTGTAAAAGACTTTTCAACACAACTAATTGACGTTAGTTTGGAGAGAAGCAGGAAGAGAAAGACAAAAAGAGAGAATTAATTAACAGGAGCGGCAACAGCATCTCGGGAGCAGCAGAGCCGGGAGAAACGATTTCGAAAGAAAGAGAGCCGTGTTCGCCGGATATACGTTAGCGAGAGCGCAAGCGAGTTTAGCGACTCTTTCCCCTTGGCTCGTGTTCGCGAGTACCTCGCAGTCTGCCTGCAACCCTCTCAGCCCCCCCCCATCTCCCCCCGTCCACTGGGGCAATAAGAAAAAGGAGATAAAAGTGGAAGAGCAGCTCGGACGTGTATCAGATCAGCTGAGCGAAGCGAGAAAGAAGAGAAGAAGAAGAAGGGCGAAAGGACGGGGATGAGGAGGAGGCTTCAACGAAAGACGACGACGGAAGAGCTGGGATATTCGGGAGAGGACGGCAGAGCGGTGGCAGAGCCGACGAGGAGACGTAAGTGGGCTGATGCGATCGGGCGGCTGGCATTGCTGCCGCAGCTCCGATCTCGCGAATACCTCCTCCTCTCGCATGCACGACGAGCGGGACCACAGGGAGGAGAGAGAGAGAAGCCGGTCCTATAAAAAGCTATCGCGTGTTCCTGACCTCCCGCAACCAGCTCCCTGTCAAGCGCGTGCGCCCGAGCGCTCGTATGAGATGTAACCCGGCCGCAGCTCCTCCTCGGCGCCACACGGCATATACACTCGATGTGTATGCCCCGCACGCCTCGCCACCCCGACCCACCTCTCTCTCTCTCTCTCCGTGTGCGAGGCTATATATGCGCGCGCGAGCGATGATGTCCAGACGTACACACTTTCGCACGTGTACGTGACGCGCTCTCCGCGGCCCCGCCGGGGTTCATTACCTCCACTTGCCTTTTCGCTCTCTCTCCCTCCATCTCTCTCTCTCTCTCTCTCTCTCTCTTGCAAACCACGGTAATTTCGTTTCAGGTTTTCGCTTTTTTTCTCCCTTCCTCCTCCTTTTTTTTACTCTCTTTGCATCTTTTTCTTTTCTTTTGCTGAATACAATGTCACGAAAGCGCCTGTTTTGCACTGTTTTCGCTCGGTGCGTTACGTATACCTCACACACTCTTACGTTCTCTCTTGATTTTCCACAACTGTAAATTAGTTTTTGTTTTACGGATAACAAATGTGGGTTGCATTTTATGAAAATTGATCGATAATCAAGCCTCGAAGGATGAATGTAACGCGCACGCTCAAAACGACGTTTAAATAAGATTTTGACAGTTGGTATAACTTTGCACTTACGTGGCCAGGATAAACACGTGCTTTTGTGGATACGAAGCAATGATTGATTGAAATGATAATCATTAGGAGCCGTCAGTCTAGTATACACTTGGAATATTGACCACTAAGCAGTCTATATAACGCATGCCTGGAAAAGTATTTTTTTTCTTTTTTTTATTCCCTCTCTCTCCCTTTCCAAACGCTCATATTCGGTTACGGGCATTTTTTTCTCCCGCATTACCATTCATTACGCCGAGATTCACGAGGCTCGAGTCTATTCGCATCATTTATTACGAGTTTTTACGCGGCTAACCGAGCCAGACCAGGGCCCAGCAGCTTGCATAGAACGTGTCCCTGAACCCAATATTTCTCTCTCTCTTTCTCTTTTTCTTTCTCCCCTCGTGGAAAAAAGCTCTCATTTTTTACAGTTAAACACGTCACACTCGATCAAAGGGCAAAAAGAGTCCCTCATTTCGGCGAGCAGCAGAGAGACCATTAACGGGAAGCGCAGAAAAAGCCCCGAGAAAATTCGTCGGCTGGGGGGGGGGCGAGAGGAGGGGAGAGAAGCGAGAGGTGCAACGATCTCGGCCTGCCGGTCAATTTTTTCTCCCCCCTCGCTGGCTCGTCTTCGCTCGTCTGCTGTACTATACTGCTGGTCCGGAGCTACTGGCGTCGACGACCGCTCGCGCACGGCGACACAGTATAATTCGGCGTCGTCGTCGGCGACGCAGTTGTCCCGTACTGCCGAGCGTGACGCTAACGATTTTCCAAGGTCTCTGGACGCTGACTCTTCAAGGTCGCTACGTATACGCAGGCGCACTTTTCCGTTGAATGCGGAGCCCGCGAAACGAGTCTCGGCATGCGCGCTGCTCTCCGACTCATCGCTAAAAGCCTCGTTTTTTTTTCGTTTCACCACAACGACGAGTCTGCGAGCGACTGACTTTTAAGCTTCCTCGAGCTTCGTTCGAGCCAGCTCTTTCTCTCTCTATTTCTGCAATGTTTATCAGACTCGCTCGGCTGGGCTTTTAATTGAGGTTTCCCAAGATTATTCGCTAGATGTTATTTCAAATATACGTCTCTGCCTGTGGACTGTTGACAATTGTTTTGAATGCTGGAGGAAAACCCGAGGCGATTCTATACGATTTTTCCGGTGAACTATCATTTTGATTGACGGAATTTAAAGTTGAACTTTTCTCTTCCTGTACAAGAATAGATGTCTCGATGTATAAAAAGATCGAAATAACCGTATTTAATTAATTGAATGCCTTCAAATGAAAATAATCAAGCCTAAATTAGCCGATGTTTAAACTTGTATTCCTTTTGGCGAAGGTTATATCTATCGGGGCAGGATACATAAAAATAAAAGAGAATACGCAGGCGCAGAGGCAGCACAAATTAATGCACACCGCAAAGATGTACCTCGGATAGATTAATCTCCAAAGCGTGAGATTCGCGTGTATCACATGCAAGCAGAGAGCCATTAAATATCTGACAGCCAGGCACATAACGCTAGTCCGCATTAGCTCACTTACAAGCCGATCGATGAGAGAGCAAGAGAGAGAATAAGAGGAGGGGGAGAAGAAAGAAAAGAAAAAAATAAACAGTATGTATACGACTCCCTACACGTAATCTCTTTCTCTCTCTCTCTCTCTCTCTCTCTATTTCTCTCTGCGTGCAGACGAGGAGGAAAAGGAGGAGGAGGCGGCGGCGGCTCGCTCCAATTAAACAGATGTAAGAGAGATTAATCGCTAGGCGAACTTGCCCCCACGTGCTTTCCTATGGTGGCTCGCGCGCAGCAACGGCGGCGGCGGTCTATTAATCCACGCAAGCCTGTTTTCTCAGATCGATCGCCTGGCGCTCTCGGTGGCGCGGAAAAATAGCGTGTCTAGCCGACTCTCCAGCAGCAGCAGCAGCTCCGGCAACCGATCGAATCACCTCTCTCTCTCTCTCTCTCTCTCTCTCTCTCTTTCTCTCTCTCTCTTTCTCTCTTCTTCCACATACAACAGCCATCAGCGACCCCGCTGAGCAATTATGAGCGCGTGATTATGAGCCTCTGGTGTTGTCCGTTGGCCTATCGTGATACATAAACACTCGCACACGTACACACAGGCAGGCGTGTGTTATGCGAAGGAAGACAAGCCGGCAGCTATGTGTGTACACGTCACCGAGCGACGACCCCGAGGAGCAGAAGGAAAAATAGAGCTACCCCGTGAAATAATCAATTTCCTTCTTGGCCGCGCTGCTCGGCGGCCCGACAGTAGACACACTCGGCATTGCTTCGTCTCGATCTGCGGCCGGATACAAAACCGGGATACCGCGAGTTTTCGTGTGCCAAGAGAAAAGCGGATTTCTTTCTCTCCCGCTAATTTGTTTTTCACGGGAGGGGGCGAGACTGTGTAGCGGGTCTCTTTGGGCTAGAATAGAGAGATAATCTGGGCAACACTTGGACGCTAGAAGCGTTGAGCTCACGATTAGTCCGGGCCGCGCGCGCTCTCTCTGTACGCTGGAAGGGGAGCATGAAAGGGCAGCCTGCACGAGCATCGGGGGCTCGCTCGTGCCGGCGCTAGATCGGGCCCTACGATCGTAAACAGAGCCGAGAGAGCAGCCGCACGAGCGCGCGACGTCTCTCCTCTCCGCCTCCTATACTTACCGATATCCGATCGCGGCGAGAAGAAGCGACGATCCCCAAGCCCTCCTCCTCCTCCGCCTCTTCCTTATCCTCTTTGGCACGAGTCGCCCGCCCTTGCACGCGGGGATCCGGCGGCTGACAGGAGGTATAGTCGGACTTTCCGTATAACGGCCCTCTACCCTTCTCTCCACCCTTTCTACCTCTCTCTCTCTCTCTCTCTCTCTCTCTCTCTCTCTCTCGTGCGCGTCTTCTTTTTGCTTCTGTGCGAGCCGATTGTTTTTCGATTTATGCGAGTCTGCAGATGCTGAGCTGTACGCCAGTGGCGCTCGACACTCGTTTTTCTCCGAGAGCAAGCTCTCTCTCTCTCTCTCTCTCTCTCTCTCTCTCTCACTCTTTCCTGCTAAGAAGCCGAGGGCCTATGGTATGATGTGATTTACCGAGGGATACACTCGAGAGCCTTGTTGCTTGTAGCTTGCGAAAGCTTGCTTTTCTGGATGATTAACTGGTTATACTTGGGATTGATCGCGAGATTTTGTTTTATACCGGTGAAAAATTGATGTTTTCCGAGTCTTGTTATAGATGTTCCTTTTTTTTTCTCTCTGTTTTGTTCCACCGTTAGGTAGGATAAGCATGACGGTTGGCTCATTAAAGAGTTTATCGTTTTACTTAATTAAATGACCGAGTGTTACAAGACGTTAAAAAATAAAAATCTCTATTCTAACATGGCTTCATTATTCATCGAAAAGAAAAAACGATAATGAAAGTGTTTTTGAAAAGACGCGCTGTTGTTGTTTTTTTTCTCCATTTTAAATATATGCATCAATTTATCTTTCGAGAAAATCCAGATTAAATCAGCATTCATAATCATCCTTGCCATCGTTATCAAACTGTACATTAAAAACCGTAATGATAAGACATTAATATTCATTTGAATAACATGAAAAGCCCAAGAGGGCGCAGCGTACACACACACATTCAACAAAAAAACATTGCAATGTCAGATGGAAAAAAGACAGAGCCTCTCCCCTCGAATATAATAATCAATGAAACGAAAGAAGGACGAGGCTCGCGCGCGAGCGCTCACGGCCATTTATAACGTCGTCCGCTGAATGTCACAGGCGTCAAAGGCTTGGCAAAGTACGGTTATTAATCGACGAGGCTGCACCGTTATTGTCGAAAGCCCAAGAGAGAGAGAGAGAGAGGTGTCCCGAAAGGCCGGGCGAAACACGAAAAAAAAAGATAAAGAACGTACGAAAAGAAAAAAGCCTCTCTCGCCCCTCCTGTGCTAAAGAGCTGCAGCAACCTCGAGCCTCTGAAAAATTCCGCGCTGTTCTGCACTTAGCGATTCGTCACGCGTGATAAAAGGCGAGAAAGAAAGAAAGAAAAGCCGATGGACCTCACCGGCAGAGCCAGCGTCTCTCCCCCCCCCCCCCTCTACATCACCCCTCCTCGCGTGCACTCGTTTCCCTCTGCGTGTGTGCCTGGGCTGGGCGCATGAAAAAGCTGCCCGCACTTTTCAGCCGGACAACCGAAAATCTCCCATCCCACCCCCCTTATTCCGGCCGATTTTCCTCGGATCGTTAAGAGCCAGTGAAAAATCGGCTGCGATCCATCACCGCTTTTACCCCCGCGAAAATCATTTTTCGAAAAACGGGAAAACAAGCGCTTAGTGTGGCTCATGATGGCGCCGGCTGACGGGGGGTGCGCAGGAAGGGGGGGGGATGAGAGTAAGGGAAACGATCGCGCTTGTTGGAGGAAAAAAAATGAAGCAGGGAAAGAACGAGAGAGAAAGAGATGCAGTATAGGGTAAGAGGGGAGACGAGGAAGAGAGTCGCGCTTGCTTTTTCCGGAGAAGAAGTAGAAGGAGAGAGAGAGAGAGGGGCGATGGGGGAGGGCTGCTCGGAGCCGGTTTTCCGTGTGCCCTTGAAAAATCGCGGCGATCGATCCACGCTCCGCGGAGCTCCATCAAGGCGATCCAATTACGGCTCGCTCGAGGTAGAGGAGAAGGAAATCAACGAGGTCCGAGATCTCACGTCTGCCTCCCTCCGTACGTGTGCGTGCGTGTGTGTGTGTGTGTGTGTGTGTGTGTGTGTGTGTGTGCGTGTGTGTGTGTGTGTGTGTATTTGTGTATATCCGCGCGTGTGTACGTGGTGGTGAGCGAGTGACAATTGACGAGCGCGCGCGCTCTCGGCGTGGAAAAGCGGCTGAGCGAATGCGCGCACTCGCGGCTATGGACCGTTTTTTGCCGCTTCCGACGGAGAAAACGTCGCCGCGCGTAATTAGCGGCTGGTACGCGCGTGCGTTGTTTCTTTTTTTCACCCCCCGGGGATGATAAGTTAATTATGCGGTAATTACTTATTTTAAATGCCGGCAGCTCGGTGCAAAGTGACATTTTTCTCAGGCACCGAAATGGCGAGCGGCTCCCAATGATATCTGGGCAGTCCGAGGTATTTTGATATATACTAGAACGTGTCCGGCTGGATGATGGAAAGTTTTTCGAGCGATGAAATCCAAGTTTAACGTGTAAATTGAAGACATCAATGGCAGTGCAAATAATTAATGGTTTGTGTTTTGCATCAATATTAATGGATATAGGCTTGATTGAAGCCGTTCCGTTGGGCTTGTAAGGTGATTGAAGAAGCTCGATCGTTTCTTACATATTTATATATGTGGCTCTCCATGCGGGCGTCTCAATAGACAGTTATGCTAGTTATAATAGTGCAAGTTTTATACGAGGATAATTAATTGTATAGTCAATCAAAAGCAACCAGAGCATTTTCAGCGCCTGAAAACGACAAAAAAGAAATAGGCACGCACAAATTATTTGATCTGAGATTATTTAATCATGGCAAAGTAGTTGCTATTCATCCGGCTGATCTATATCTCAATTATATCCATTAATTATCTTCACTAGTGACACATATTTATAATATATCACATTGCTATCAGTTTGATGTGATAAATCAATAGTTTTTTTTTTCTAATTGTAGTTTATAAAAATGCACGCGTTGCTAGGTATACTTTATGATGCAATAAAAAATTTAAATAAGTTATTAAGAGCACGGATTTTTATCAATTTTTTGTTGCTTAACATACAATGTAAATAAGAAAAGAATTTATTTGTCCAAATTTATCATTCCGGTTTTGAAAAACTCGTAAAGTCAAAATTGACAATGAACCGCCTTTGTAACGCATTTTTCTGAAACATGTAAAATTACAATATAATTTGTTCTATGTTGCAATTGTACTTCGACAACTATGTAAGTTTACGTGTAACCCACGTAGCAGGTACAGCCAACGCGATGGATCAACGAGCTATAACTAAACGAAAATCAGGCAGCTTATCATGTATGCATGGCTGAGGCGGTAATAAGCCAGTATACGGAATGCAGTCGAAAGACTCCGGCAATTATCTAATGACTTAATTGAACTAATTAACAATATGAAGAATAGTGCCTTCGCGCTATTCCGAATCTCGGGTCGGTAAAGAAAGAAGGAAGGAAAGATAAACAGAAAAACCAAAAAAAAAACAACACGAGAATTCGTAAACTCGTTTACGCGTGCCGTGCCGGCGAAGCGATTAATTAATTTGTAAAAACTCGCGGAGCCGATCGCGGAATCAGATAAGTTACAGTGTGCGAGAGGACGCGAGCGTGGAGGCCCTGGTTAGTCCGATTGATAATGGATCGAATTGCTGGAAAAAATGTTGCAAGACGATCGTGCGGGCGTCGCCGTCGTCGACCATCCACGCGCTTGCGCCTCTCTCTCTCCCTCTCGCTCTCTTTTCCTCTCCGCTCGGTGGTATTAAAGTGCCGGGAGGAAGAGATATGTAAATGGCATGTAAATAAATACGCGCTCGAGAGGAAATGGGAAGGGAGAGAGAGAGCGAGTGAGGCAGGCAGATGAAAGGAAAGGAAGATTTGAATGGAAGCGAACGGGCAATTTTTATTCACTCCCCCTCCGCTCCTCCCGCGGCTCACGGCTGATGCGCTCGTAGAAGAGAGAGAGAGAGAGAGAGAAAAAAATGGGAAACAGGTAGGTAGAGGAGGAGCGAGCCTACACGTTCGGACGGCCGAACGTAATTAGCTTGATGTGTTTTACGGAATGAGAATACTATTAACGCACGAGAAGAATTTAGCAGCGGCTTTTCCATGAATCTCACCAGCCAACTTCATTCGCGCCGATTGATTTATTGTGAAAGCCCTTGGACACGAGCGCACGGTTATCACTGCGCGCAGTTTAATCCTTCTTCTCTTCCAGTAATCATCCTTCTTTTTTTAAAAAAAAAAGGCGCTCGACTTAATCGCATCGTCTACGTATAATCATCGCCGCAAATCGACGATAGACACGAATCAATGAAAATACGAGACCTAGCTAGCGCACTGCGGGTACACCTGCACAACAAGTAGCGAAAACTATACCAAAAACAAAGAGTACAAAATAAAAGAGAGGCAAAAGCTAGGACTGCGGTGGCAATGCTCAGTGCAAGGGATGACCTAATAGAATGTGTAACGCGAATCGCATTCCCGTGCGCACGACGCATTGGTCAGGCTCGGAGACTGGAGGGATCCGCTCGGTTGGCGAGGGGAGAAGGGGAGGCCAGAGGAGAAGCGATCTTCTCGGGCTACAGTCTGATCAAAGAGCGCGCGCTCTCTCCTCCTCGCGCGGGGGCAAATTATCAAACCGCAAACTCCCATCGCTGGCCAGCCGCCGCCACGATTTGCCTTCTCCCCGCCGCTCGTGTCCTCGGGCCCCGCACCGAGCGTTATATACACCGTATAAAAAGAAAATTGCCTAAACGTCTATCCCAGCCCCCTCTCACCCTCCCCTCTGTCTGGCCGACGAGCTCTTTACCGTGTCTACGCTCCCCCCCTCCTTGCCCGCTCTGTATTTCTCCGCTGCCGCGTCTTCTCTAATCGACTCGCAACTTTTTTTTTCTTTGCTGCGCTTGCACGCAGATGGAAACTGGAGGAGATACGTGCGGCAATTCGATCGCGTTGTTTAGAGAGATGCACTGATCATCTGTCGATCGCGAAAATTCGTAAATGATTGTCAATGGGATTAGTTGCGATAAATATACCCTTTCAAAAATATTCACCCAGCTGTCAGCTTCGATGGACTAATCTGACTATGAACGAGTAAATACTTGGATACCGCTAATTTACACTTGAATGATGTGCGTTCAAAGTTGCGATTTTTCTCAACACGCGTACTCGCTGTTTAACAAAAAAAACACCAATAACGCTCTTAAATTTTCCGTTCTCACCTCGTGATGTCATAAGTCTAGCTTAGACAGCTCGGCTATACCTAGTTGCGCACACGTGTCAAGTCGATTTAACCAATAACAAATATTACAGCGGAGTGAACACGAGAACGAGAGAGAGAAAAAAAAGGCTCGCTCATTTAGTTTGTGGAAACTTATTAGATCTGTTAACTAGAGCTAAGTGCAATCAATTTTTTTCTCCTCACTCGCTGGAGGCTTGATTATAGGAACGCGCGGCATAATCGATTCCCTCTTCCCCCCCTTTCCTCCTCTGCAACGCCGAGCGCAGCAGCTCGCGAAAAGATCAGCCTCGGCTAAGTTTTTCCCACAGTGTTTTTCTCGGGATTTAATAACACACTCGCTCGTCATTCTAATTACTACCTCCTACTTTATCTCTCTCCACCTCGTTCCATCCGTGTAAAGAAAAAAAAGAAAAGAGCGAGTAAAAAGCGGAGGATAAGCAAGCCAGGCGCTGCTGGTGCATTTGATCCATCGATTTCTCCAATTCGTATCGAGGGAGAGGTCGAGAGCAGTGGGCAACCGCAAAAGTTGCTCAGAAACGCCGCCGGGGAGCGAGAGTGACCGAGTCTGCTCGCGAGGGACCTTGAACCCGACGTCGACGACGAAGGACGAGAGGAAGGTACTAAAAATACGCGGCCGAGCGCAAAATTCGCCAGAGAACGAGAGATGCTGGCCTGATGGACCGAAGAGAAAGAGGAGGAGGGGGACTGGGATGGGGCTAATGGCGACTTGGCATGCAAATCCCTGCTCTCGCGAGCGAGAATCGAAAGAGTTGACGAGGAGCCCCTCCACCGCGGCACTGTTTCCAGCTGTATATAGCTCGCGCTTTTCCGCGGTAGTAGCAGCCGGGGCAACGCGGCCGCGATTTGACGCGCAGGGCTACGCTTTCGGATTTAATAATGCTAAAGTTTTACGACGCCAGAGCTGCGCGGCTGCTCGTTGAATTATGCTAATTCATTTTTTCTTATCCACCCCCCCCCCCACTTCCCTCGCGCCTCCAGCCCACCGGCTTCTTGCTCTAGCACACGCCACACATCGTTCTCTTTTGCTTACTCTCCTGCACCTACCCCCCCCCTTCTCCTCCTGTTGTTGCCCCGCCTCGACACGCAATCGCTTTCTGTTACGTGTCTGTATCATTTCTTAGAATCATTTACATGTGAAATTAAATAATTGTTTAATAGCCTTAGCAATGGACTATATTTGTCTTAATTATATTGATTATTTTTTTCAAACTAAATAAGCATACGTGACCTCGTTGCAGAAAATGTTTGATCATGAATATTCCATGGAGAAATTGATTTATTTTTCTTCGACTTTTAAGTTGTAGACTAGCTTTGTAGTATGACGCTGTACTGCCCTGCGATCAATTTTATTTTCCTTCGTAAACTTGCAATTTTTTGAGTTTATTACGGATTTATTTTGAACGATGAAAATTATTCAAAATAACGCTGTACTAATTAACTGTGTGAAGCGCAATAAAAAAAGTCATATGTGTACAATTTTTATAATAACAATGTCGTAATATATTCGTATAATGTTCTGATTAGCAGTACAAATTACAACGATAGAGAGAATCATAAAAAAGTTTATATAGCGTATTATTTTTCATTGCGACAATTAAGTACGCGCATGTAGATATAATTCGTTCTAATCAGTAACACGCAGAGAGAGAGAGAGAGAGAGAGAGAGAGAGAGAGAGAGAGAGAGAACGACACATTCGTAAAGCGTATATACGCAGCGGCAATCGAAATAATGCTTGTCAGGGCGTTTAAGACGCAACACGTCATTTCCTCAATTTAATGCACTCAAACTTTAAATTCTCCTCGCGGCAAAAGAGAGCCCACTAGCTTGCGCGTGTCATTTTTTAATCAGCCGGACAAAATCTTAATAATGCGCGCAACGTCGTGTAACAAGTCCATCGACATTGCAAATACCAGAAATTGCTGGAATATTACAGCTCGTCAATCGCGCTGATTCATTTATTTTAAAATTTCATACATTTTGCAAATATCCCGTGCTTATCGCGCGGCTTCAATTCAATACTCGAATGCATGCACGTATAGAGCGCGAGTAACGCGCAACTTACAGTATACATATCCATTCGCCCAGGACCGCTTGCACAATTTTACAAGAGAGGAGTCGTTAATTTTGAAATTTTCCGCGCTGCCGCGCTGTACGTGCGCCGGCGTATTCAATAGAAATTCGAAATTTTCAAAAGCCCAGGCGCGCGTTTTCAATGGAGCATTAAATACATCTCGGCGACAAGACTTTGAACAGCTCTTGCCGCGCGCGAGAGCGCCAAGGGGAGGGGAGGAATAAAGAGCGAGCCAAGCGAAGGCAGGTAGATATTTCAGGCAGCTTGATTCTTGTTGATACCCTCCCCCCCACCCTCTCGGCGAGGATATAGCCGCGTGTACGGAATCGGCAATAGTCTTGTCGAACGTCGCGCGCGCGCGGAGAGTACGCGTATCCGCGTACAATTAAGTCTATGCTAAAAGGAGAAGAAAAAAAACGCGTTGCGTTGCGGACTTCTCCAACACACGCGCGGCCCCGCGATATGCATCTTCGTTGCTCGCGTGAAAGCCGACATCGTCAATTTTCATTTAACTGCGATTTCTTTTTGCCCCTGCCCCCCCCCCCACCATCCACCCCCACAGATACACACGTACACGGAGTCCTCACTCTATCCTGATCTATCGCTATTAATTGAATTTTTATGCTGGCTGCGCACTGCATTTTCTTACTTAACTCTCTTCCTTCTTAAATTCTCATTCTTCGTTTTTTTTCTCTGCTTCTTCTTCCTTAAGAACAGTCGGTTTATACTGTTGCACGGGACAAACTATTATGCGGTATGAAAAATGAATGTATGATAATGCGCCGTCGAGGTTATTATAAGCAGAAGGTGAAGTTTTATCAGATGGTCAATTCGCGTTTCGCGGTAGAAAGTAAATTATGATATGTGTTTTTATGCAGCATAATATTATTTTCATATTAAGCTACGTGGAATATTACTCAATGTGATGAATGGCTGTTTACGATTGTTAAATCTGATTAATGCAACCATCATTTCGAATGTTATTAATGACAAATTGTTAAAACTATGTCCGTTGACTGTTTCATCATTTAATTATCGCCGAATTAGGAAGTTTTTTTGTTGAAATTCTATTGTTTTCTTACGGAAACCCATTAAATTAACGAATTGACATTTAGCTCCAAATCTTTATTTTGTTTAAAGCATATGTAATAATTTAAATTTCTTTTACTGCTGACCGTAATTTAAATTCTCTAATTAAAATTATGTATTAGAAACACCGGTATTGATAATTATGGTAAACAGCAAGATAAATCGCCGCAATATTATATTCATATTTTGGTATTATCTTGATGGAAGTGCGCCGTGCGCAAGAGTTTGATACTACACTTTATAATTAAAGCTTTGATTACCCCTTACGACAGTTTCTATTTATTATTGTTTTTGAAAAAAGTGCGATTAGTCGCGATTCTCGAGCATAAAACCGAACGAGTGCAGAACGATTCTTCTTGTTTTGTTGTTCTCGACAAACGAAAATCGATAAAATTTTCATAACTATATAGCGTTAACCAAATGAAAATGTTTATTTTTTCGAAATTTTATCATTATTTATAACAGTTAAAACGAGAGCAAGCATTTCACTATCACTGTGCATTTGCTCCGAAAGCTCATGCGCCCCGCGCAATTTTTTGCCTTTGATCTTGATGTAGAACACGTAAGATTTACGAATTCGTTTTTCCCCTCTATTCAACTGTACGTCCTCTACGGAATATAAAATAAAATGTTATCCGACGTATTTATATTTTGTACTTATCAACGTACTTCCCTTTTTTTCTTCTTCTTCTCCTCGGAGCCGCAACTAACTTCCAGCTGCTTGATCAAGCGATTGGAGATCGTCATAAGAAATGGATAGGGAAAAATGCATATGCGCTCTTCATCAAACGAATTAGCAGAGAAATCTCAAGGCTGGTAAGTACACAGTGGACTAGAGAGTAGGCGCATAGCGGGGACCGGCCGATTGCCATCCGAGATACGAGCTGAGCTCTCGTACGCGACGTCGTTTTTGCTGTGCGTACATACGCACGTACGGCCTAGCAGTTGTCGTCGTCGTCGTCGTTGTCGTCGACGTCCACTGGATTCCATCCTCGGGTTAATTACTGTAAATACCCAGCGACGTAGTCTGTCGTCGATTGGATACAGAACGCGTCTTATCGCCGAAGCAAGATCGAGCCTCCGATCTCGCCGATTTATTTTCTCCTATTCGCCGTGTGTGTGGCACTTTTTTACCCTCTCCTCCTCCCACCGCCACCCGTTCCCCTACCCCCCACTCACTTTGAACATGGCATTTTTCAACGATGCGACTTTTAGATATGTGCAATTAATCGGGCCCCTATACACCGAAATTTGAACAACAAACTATTTTATAATTTGAATTTTTATATCAAGTTGCGGAGCTGCGGTTCATTTTTTTCTTCTTTTCCCTTTCAATACAATAAACACTTGGAATTGATGAAACTCGTTCAGCAGTAATTAAAATTAACGAAGTGAAAAACACTGGAATTGAGCGTAGGAGCAAAAAAATTGCGAGAGGTAATTAAAAAATTTTCCAAGGATCCAGATTTTCATGCCTGACGCCATTACAATACCCATCGCGTACGATGTTCCCACACATACGCGGACGCGCGCGCGCGCATTGTCGTTCAACGGCTGCATTATCATATTACTAAGCAGTGATCTAAGTGTTTTTTGTCGCTTCCACTCGCATAATTACAAAATGACCGTCCAACTGTAAAAAGCGTTACGCAACTCTAAGCCAATAGACATCGCTTGCAATAACGCGATTACGTTTAGGAGGAGGTCATTATCAGCATATCTACCATATTCAGAGGTGCGGGTTTAAAATATCTGTCCTTTAGATAATACAAAGGCGAACAGTCTGGTTGCATTGAGAGGAAGAGATGGGACGAGGGGGGGGCGGTAGTATCTCCGTGACTTTGGCGACAATTTCGAGCTGGCACGATTCTGCCGCGCCATTGACGGAGCCGCGGCGACGAGGAGTCCTTAGAGCCGAAGCCGCTGCCGTTGTCGGCGGCCTGAGCGGAACGCAAATTTATCTTCCACGACATCTGCGCCGCGGCAGTGGGCGCTCGTTTGGCGCGAGAGAGCCAGAGAGAGAGAGCGGCGCAAAAAAAGGGAATCTCCGAATCCAAGGCCCCGGGAGAACGAGCTGGCGACGGGGAAAAAGAAGAGAAGCAAGAGGAGGAGGAGGGGGCGGGGAGCGAGGCAAACTGTTGGCAGAGTATAGAGCAGGGGAAAAACGTCGGCGTGTGCGCGCGCGAGAGAGAGAGAGAGAGAGAGCGAGCGATGAAATCAGCGCGGCTTAATTGAACATTAATAACAACGTGTAATTAAAGGGGCAATCAATGCGCGCAAGAGAGCGCAAGGCCCCCAACTCGCTCTATCCGCGCGCCCGATCGCACCGCGGCCCGGGAAAAAGAGACAGAGAGACAGAAGAAATAATCGGCTAGGAGAGAAGGTCCACCGGCCGACGGCCTACCTCCTGCCTCCTCCCCCCCCCTTACAGGCTGTATCGCGATCGGCCCTGGACCTACCGACGCTCCTGCTGCATAAAATCCTCCCTCCTGCTCCTGCCGTCGTTCTTGGACCTCGTGGCGAGGATGCGATCGAATCGCGGAGCAGGCGAAAGCGAATCCGGCGGGCGAGCGTGTCCAGCGGCGCCGTCGTCGTCGCACATCAAGGACATGCGCACACACTTCACGCTCGTGAGCTCCGCGCGGGGCCTAGGTTGTATGTCCAGCAGCTTACATAGCGAAGCTGCGAAACGAGGAAGGCTAAGCGAATCTGCCGGTAGCTTTTGCCAACGAGAAGCCGGCAAATGGTCGGGGGGGGGGGGGAGTGCACTATTGACCAATTCTCGCGCGGCTTTATCCGCTTGTCTGTTTGCTTGTATCTATCCGGCGGCGCGGCTTTTTATCTACATCTGATTTACAGGCTGTATGGCAAAGACTTGTAACTGCCGCTGCTACTACTACGCGTGCGTCAAAGTCAGCACTGACTACTGCTGCTAAAGCAATAGCAAGCAACAGCTTAGTCCGTTAATTTATTTTTCTTTTTCACGGACCGCTGCCAGTGGCTTGACCCCTACTGTTATTGCTATACGCGGATCGATGAAACTTGCCGCTCGCTAGTTCTTTTTATTTTTCTTTTTTGCAATTGCGCACTATGTGTACGTGTGAATTGTTGTACGCTGAAGTTTTAACATAATGGGGTTAATGAAGACGAACACGCTTTTATTGGGTACGATGGCTTTTCGTTTCACGGTCGTTGCTGCGCGAACGTAGACGATACGTATAGCCTGGTGCTGTACGAGCGATCGCGTAATCCTTTCTGTGCATTCGAAATACGTCGTTTTTTTCGTAAAACGTACTTAAATTATTGTCTAATCCGTTCGTTTGACACTTGATAAATTGCCCGTTTACAAGTGCTTTGACTACTTCATTACGAGCACGAATAGCTGTATATAGCTGTTTCATCAAGTTTCTTATTTCTAACAAATTTCCTTAATTTCAAAATTACCTTATTAAATGTGTTCTCACATGTTTGGCTTACACTCCGTCCAAGTCCCTATCCCACACTCGTATTCACGTCGTCCTTCCCCCCTCAATGCATTGATATACACATTAGCATCACTTTACGAGCGTAATACACTGTAAAAGGCCCGGCGAAGGTGGAAGGCTGGAGAAAGAAGGCTCATATTCATTTCGAAAACTCATTCCATTCTCTCTTTCTCTACTCCGACCTCCTGCTCTCTCTCCTCCTCCTCTTTTTCGTCCTGTTCTGCACTTACACGTCCAACCCTCGTTCCTGATCACTCCCCACAGGGATCTCCCTCCTCTGCAGTTCTTCTTCGCTTCAGCGGTTGCGTGCCCAGCGTGGCCCGCGGCGTCATCATCATCATCGTCCCACGTGTCCTAATTTACATTGCATTATCAGAGAAATTGCAGACAACCAGCAGAGAGAGAAAGAGAGAGAGAGAGAGCTGTCCGTGATGGAAGGTTTGAACGAGAAAGAGAGACTATGCTTGGAAGTGCGGAATAGAACGCGCCCTTAGGCACCAATAACGAGATATGCCTACGTATATGTGTGCGGATGGGAGAGAGAGAGAAGCCAGATCGTTTCGCTGAACAAATAATGCACTTCCAAGCGCAGGCAGATCATAAAAATAGCTACAGCAGCAGCAGCTGAACGAGCGCGCTTTAAAATTATTGTTTACATTGGCGCGATTAATCAGTATGCTTCCTGGCGCATCGGGCGCTACATTAATACCCAGCCGGCCAGCCGCGAGCTTTCGAGCTGAAAAATCATTGGGCCTGAGAGGGAGAGAAAAAGACTAGATCGTTATCCGTTAATTGCCAGATGCGGATAGGAGAGGGATTCGCCGTAAACATTCGTTTTTTTCTTTTTGTTCATTTTTTTTTCTTTTTCTTTTAATACACACACACACCCTGACTCGACTGTTTTTCCGGGATTATCTTTTTATCTTGATCGTGACATTAATACTGAAAAATGTTTGTTTTCGTGCTAATGGCGATGCGCGTCAAGTTATACCCTGCCGAACGTAGGATTTTGATCGAGCGTCATTTCCAAGATCCCCGAGATAATCGCGATAAGAAGACGCGATTACGAAATCATTACCAAGAATATAGAATTGTCCTAGTCGCGAAAGATTACTTTGCATTACTAAAATGCAAGCATAACGCATGCATATGGTTTGATGGTGGCAGCGCGATTGTTGAGCTAAAGAGAACTTTTTCCCCCTGCGTCTATATCCTTGGAATATTTTAAACCAATTCAATCTTATCCGTAGACTAGATATATTTCCAAGCGGGAGAGCAAGTTGCCGTACTGCTACGCTATCAAATCACCCACGCCTTGAACTGTCTAATGGTCTACTTTATCCAGCTAAAACATTAAACCAGACTCTCTCTCCCCCTTTCTCTCTCTCTCTCTCTCTCTCTCTCTCTCTCTTTCTCGCACCTTTCTATCGTCGCGCTGCCGCTGTTGTAATCTACCTGGCTCGGATTACATTATTAATGTTGAGTGACAAATACAAAGAATGCAGCTTGCAGGCTCCTCCGTTCTCTCTCTCTCCCCCTCTCGGTATAATCCATACTCCCTACTTTTGAATCTTCTTTTATCCAACGCGCTATTTCGCCATTTTTTATTCGCTTCTCCCCCCTCCCCCTCCCCTCGCTTTTCCCGCACTGTCACTGCTCTGTATTAATATTTACAACTCGGAAATGCATTTAGTTGCCGATAAGTGGAAGCGCCAGAGCAAAACCCATCCCAGCATGAGCTATCGTTCATAATTTACGCGCAAGCTAGACGCGGCATAAAGTACGCTCGCGCGCGCACACAGGAGATCGCTGCCAAAAACACGAGCGCTCTCTCTCTACTCCGCGGACATCTCTTCTCCGTCTCTCATGGCCAAGCGAGACTCTGAGCGAAAAAGATCAAAGCCAGCGAGGCTAGGAGTTGTCGGTTCGAGAGATTATTGATACTCGCGGGCTAACTCGTCGCGCGAGAGTGTGTCCGTGCGCCTGCCTCTATTAAAATGTCTTCGAAAATAAATCGGACCTCGCGAGCCTCTCGGCTTGGACGAAAGAGATGGAAGGGGGGAGTGGAGCCAGGCGGACGGTAGTGCTGCTGCTGATGGCGGGGGGGGGGCAGGAAGGAGTGATGGAGCAAAAGGAAAGCCGTCAGCTGCGGGAGTCCAAACAGGCCCGCGTATTTCGGTAGTCCGGCGACCAGCGAGCGGAGAGGAGGAGAGAGAGAGAGAGAGAGCGAGGAGGGGATTATTATAGGGAGCGGAGATATCGCGGGGCTTTGCTCGGTAGCCCTGAAGCTGAGCAGCGGCAACTGAGCGGGAGCAACGCCACCGCGGACCTTGAGCGATTATTTTACGGCGAAACTGCAGGCTGCCGCTCTCGACGTTATATGTCTGTGTGTGCGCGCGTGTATGGTGTGTACGTGTCTGCCGGCCGGAGCAGCCTCGCGGCGGACGTCGGCCCTCGTCTCTCTTTCTCGCCTCCTCGTTTGTCGCGCTCACCTTCTCTCCGCGCCTTTCTCCCTCTCTTTCTCTTCCAGCCCATATCCGCCTCTCTCGCTTTCTTAACCGCACCGCAGCATCACCTCATCCTCGTCCTCTTAGACTTCTTCTCGAGGCTCTCCTTCTTCTTCTCCTCCTTCTTCCTCCTCCTCTCGGCGTTTTTTTCTGCCGCTCTTGGCTGGCCAGTCTCTCTTTCTCTCTGATTCCTTATTTCTTATTTTCGCGCGCTTTCTAGCATTCTCCGACTCTTTTCGACCCTTAATGATGCACTTTTACTCTTCTCCTTTTGCATTACCATCTCGTTCGTGATTTATTCCCGTTTTCTTTCTCGCTCCTTTTTCCCCCCGAGCCACCAGCAGTTCTCCAATCCCCTCCCCGCGCAACCCCCGCCGTCGGCCTTCTACCCCATACTCTTTGCTCTTCACTCTCTCGGTCCTCTTCCGCCCGCTCCTTCTCATTCAATTACTCCAACTTATTTATCTCTTTCTACCTCCACAATGGCCTTATACACAGCGGGCTCCGGTCCGCGCATATGCGATTCGCTTTTTCTCCCTCCCCCAACCCCCGATCCCTCTTTGATTTTTTGCACGATTCCAACTCCACCGTCCTCTTATCTTCGAAATCGTGATTCTTATTACATGCATTTATCTGACAATTTTCGGCATTTTCTTATTTTTTATTTTACTTGCATTAATATTGCTCTCGGCGCGTATAGTTATACATACATATACGCAATCTCCTTCCTACGTGCCCGTTGCAACAGGATATTATCATTTTCTGGAATTATTTTAAAATGCATTTTGGCCTTTTTGCTTCGCGCAAAATTGATAACCCTCTCGGAAATATATATAATACGTATATAAACGTCCGGCGATAAACTGATTTTTAACGCCGATAAAAATACACTAATCAAATTTCATGTATTTATGAGTACACACATACACACACGCACGAGATATACCGTACGTACGCGAGCCAAGTAATAAGATCATCGTCAGGGAATAAATATTCGCGCGGCTGATGACTTCTAATTTTCGGCTCTCTCTAGGCCGTCCGCCAGAATTTCACGGCGTGTCCAAAGCCGCCGCAGCCGCGCTGATCTCGAAAATTCATCACGCTAATTTCGCCGCTCAATTAGGTCTATATTAAAAGCGATGACGCGACGAGACGACATGATCATCATCGAGCGATATTAAATTCTCGGCTTGCCCATTGAAAAGTATACGGACGAAACAGTGCGTTTCAGCGCGAGCAAGGTGAAAATCTGCCAAGGGGGAGGGGGGGGGCAATTTTTTAAATATTGTAGAAGAGACATGCCGGGGGAAGCTGCCGGGCCCAAAGCCAGAATAAACACGTGGCTGAAAGAGAGCGAAACGGAGGGGGTCGTGGGCTCTGTGCGATAAAGAGAGCGGAGGATAGCGGGGAAAGCACGGCGAGTCTTTTTGCGAGCGTGAGGGAATGCACAAAAGAGCGGCCTTGGCGCGCCGTTTGGACGGGTCTTCGGAAAGTAATTAGCCGGCCGGCTGTAGTACAGCGCGTCAAATTAGCGCTGGCCAGAGGAGGAGAGCTTCTCTCGGGCTTGCGTTGGATCTGCCGCGGTTCCGGACTCCTTCTCGGGCAGCAGCACGCCGCCGACGCAAGCTCGGTTTTGCGCCGGAGGAACGCCGCGAGAGCGAGAAAGCTCCCGCGTTCGCGCGCGTACAGCCTCAAGGTCGTCGCGTTTTTCTCGGGCGACGCACCTGCGACACCGGTATTTCGTCGGCAGGCGGCTTTGCCCGCGCGCGACGCCCGTTGCAGTTTCTACACGGCCAGTCAAGGTGAAAGTGCCTTTTTCGGAGATACTACTACCTCCGCCGAAGTGGATAGCGATGACTTGGCTACATTTTTTTTCTCTCCGAGGATGATACCTGTACGAGCGAAATTCTGGGCGTGGGGTGATTAAGTTTTTCAGCTGATGCGTTGGGCTAATGACGCTGGGATTGATGGGCTGGACTTTGATGGAATGTGGCTTGGGAAATTGTTTACGTGTAAATGCAGATTTTCCCGGGAACACAGTTTTCTGTTTACTTTGTATTCTGGTAGTCTCGCTTTCGCGCGGACTTTGACGACAATATTTGCGCAATTTTATTTGGAATTCTGTTCTTTTATTTTAATGTCAAATAATTTGAAAAAGCATTTGTACACCCGAAAGTTTTGTTACACCGCGTTTGTGCGTAATTCATTGATTTTTTTTGACTTTTTTCCTAATTTTATTTGCATAAGCGATCAATTTCAAAATTATTTACTTCACGCGGCAGAACGATAAAGTTAAGAATTATTTATAAATGAATTATTTTAATTTATTTAATGAAATTCGTAAGTAACGACAAATCAAAATTTGAATGTTAAATACAGGAAAATTATTTAATTTCATTTAAACCATCAAATTTAAATGGTAATTGCAACAGCTGACCCTAACAACTACAACGACGAGTTGTCATTGAAAAAAAAGGAAAAAAAGCTGTAGAAGCACACACTCGTTTTTGCATTATCATAATATGTTTTTCAATGAACTTGAACACTCCAAGTTTATCGGTTAATTCACTCAAGGCCCTCGGGGTTTTGAATACAAATTCAAGGCCGCGCAGCGCCAAGCTGTATCGATTATTTGTTGTAGCCGGATGATTGTGGTCTTGAATACACCCGAAACGCATGACTCATGGCTCTTAATTTGAGTAAGATAAAATTTATATATATATATATCTACCGCACCCAATAATGTACGTGTATATCTATATAAAAAGAAGCGACGCACATAATATCGGCCGGCTCAACTTCTACGAACGAGCCCGAAGATTTCGTCGAAGTCCCAAATAGAAGGTAATTGAGTGTTCGAAGAGCGTAAATCCGCCTGGGCGCGAAAATAGCGCGCGGCAAATGAAGCGCGAGAACGATAAATTGATGGGGAGCATTAGGAGCGCCGGGCGATCCAAGCGCGCAGGTGCGCAGCAGCAGGCGGCCGAAAGTGTACGGCGCAAGAGCCAAAAGAGCCGCGGCGACAGTGAGAGAGAGGCACGTGCGAGCCGTGGGAAAAGTGCGCTTACGCCGAGTGAAAAATCGGGCTGATGAACGCAGAGAGCTCGGCTTTTGGTAAGCCGAGTGTGGGTGGCCGCGCGGAGGCCGGCGCGGGGGCAAACGCGGAAACGCGCTCGATCGGCGCGGGGACGATGCGGGAGAGTCAAGGACTTGGCAATGATCTCGGTGGCGGTCGCCGCAGCGCCGCCAGCAGCCTTCTCTCGGCGATGACGCAAAGCACCGCCGCGCGAGCACCTGCCCCCCGGCATATACGCGCGCGCAACCTGACGTAGAGGCCGCGATGTATCTCTATGCGATCGCAGAGCCCGTCTTTTCGGCGCTGCGCTCGAGAGGGGCCCCGCGCTCAACGTTTCTGCTGCGTAGAAATGGGCCACGTGCGGATGGTCTCTTGGAGCTCGCAGACGCGCGGAGCTTTTTCGGTGACGAAATTAACGGGGTCGATGGTGAAAGAGCAGCCGCGTTACGCCCGTGTGGCGGGGCGCTTTGGAATTAGCGGGAAATTTTATTTCGCTTTCGGATGTAAACAGGTCGATAAACAGAGACGCGCTCAAGTTGTTTTCTGTTTTTCCATACGGCTCTTTGGAAATAACCTGACAGCTTTTATTGGTCATTACTTCTTTTTTCTTTTTAATTTGGATTATTTTCGAATGACTGTAGCAAGTGTAGAGAGGATGAATCTGCTTTTTAAAATAAAACTTGACACGATAGCGAAGTTTAATAGGAAAACTTGAGGCTCACGCCGCGTCGTCTTTCGCGCCTTATTCTCGCTCGAACTTTGTTTCTGCAGTAGCGCGAGGGTAATTAGGCTGCCCGCGGACTGGCACAATGCGGCTATTGTTAACCGCTTGTAATTAGACAATTTGCCGAAAAATC
The DNA here is from genome assembly GCA_030522585.1 of Anagyrus pseudococci. Taxonomy (NCBI): domain Eukaryota; kingdom Metazoa; phylum Arthropoda; class Insecta; order Hymenoptera; family Encyrtidae; genus Anagyrus; species Anagyrus pseudococci. The sequence continues at coordinate 18,684 of JAPYYQ010000694.1, read as the reverse complement.
CTATGAATCATTTGAACGCGAAATAGCTCGATTTAAATATAAATCGCTCTTTATTATATGCCCCTCTCGCTTGGAAAGTTTCAACGAAATTGTTGACACCGTTTGTTCTTGCGACACTACACCGTGCTCGATCCTGCTGCGCCTGAAAAGTTTTAATTAATTGTCTTCATGTTAATCACTTGCATTCAGTCACGGAGTAAGACGACAACTTATGCTCTTAAGTACGTCGTAGAAGATCAGCCTTCGATCGATAACTAAATTTAAAAATCATATTTTCATGACCCCATTTCTCAAATCTATTCATTGGACTAAAAATAAAGAAGAAAAACTCAAGCATTACCCATTCAATCGTCCGCCTGTCCATTATCTCCACATTTACACCTACATAAAACTAAAAGATTTCAAAAAATGCGATAACTCAAATCGATGACTCGTCGCCGAAAGAGTCATTAGATCGATCCAAGTTTCCAGTCGCGATGGCGGCGGCTCACGCGAGTATAAGATTGGCTGGTTTTCCCGGTAACTCGAGCGACGTACCGATCGTCCAGTCTATCAGAGCCGAGTGCTCTGGCGATCGGAGCTCGAGAGTCAAAAGCGCCTGAGCCCAAGCGATAACGGCCTGACATAACAATAACAGCCGCATCGCCCGTTCTTATCAGCCAAGTCGAGAAGAAACGAGCGTACAGCGGAGTAGCCCAGGCCGCGGATAGCGGCGCTTCGAAATACGAGCCGAGCCTGTCCAGCTGCGACTGGCTTTGATGACCGCCGCTGGGCTTTTTCCCGGTGCGTGTGTGGAAGAGGAGGGGGGGGTTGCCACTCGCGAGCCCCCGGGCTTTTTTATCGGGCGCTTCCGCGCGCTGTAGTGCCTACGTCTTGAGGCAGAGCCCGAGAGTCTCTGCTATATATATGCGTATACGTGTATGTCAGCTCTCTTGAACTGGCGCCGGTAATTATGACGTTATAATTGATTCGAGCCCTTGAGCTAATCTTATCTCGCGGAGAGAAAAAAAGAGCGGAACATAAAAATACATTGGCCGAGCGTGTTAAAAAAAAGACGTCGTTTCGAGATAAACGAAATATGAGATAAAATACGGGTATTCAAATTATACGGCCTGTTTATCTATTTATTTAAATGCGCGCGCGCGTTAAATTCGTTTCGAAAGATGGGACAGAGTGAGCGAGAAAGCGGCAGAGGGAAAAGAAGTCGTCGAAAAAACAGCGCGGGCGTTCATTGCCCGCGATATATGCGAAACAAGTGTAAATATTATTCGAGCGAGTAAATTTAACAACAATTTCTCTCTCAACGTGCGTACTCGGCCCGCATCATTGGAACAATATTTTTGCAAAGATGCGAATTTCGTGAAAATTAAGAGATCCCGGACGATGATATTCGATCGGTTCTCTGTTGTTTTACATATTTCATAAAGTCAAGCAGGAAATCGGACTGGAAAAATATTGACACTCGAGCCGGTTAATAAACAAGCCCAATAATCGTCGTCGTTTTGAAGTCACGAGTAACGCGGCTCTTGCTCGCTTTTCACTTTATTCAAGATGTATGCGTATTTTGAAATTTTATTAACGCAGCACTAGGTCGTGAAAATAAATCGATTTTTGTTTTGTTTATTTTTTAATTAAATTTTCAATTAAAAAGCTAAAATATAAACTATATTTTACCCGTATGAAATATTTTTTTATAGAGAATAATATTTATTTATTATTTAAATATTATTTACGTTTTCGAGTTTATTATTCCAGCAAGTAAATAAATATGTATAGTCCAATACTTAAAAAACTCGAAGGCAGCGCAAATAAATTCGAAATAAATCTTTTAAAGCAAGTATGTCTGTGTAAAACATTGGAGCTTAAAAAAAGAAACAAATTTTCATGTATTTTTATTGATATTCTGTTGTTCATTAAGAACCCGAATTAATTTCTGTTGTAAATACGCTTTATTTTTGTTCATTTACTTTTGGTAGCAGGTGTTATTTGAAAGATGTTTTTAAACATTTTCAGATCACGTGGAATATATTTTCATGCTTTATACTTTGGCTTGCATATTCACGTGAACATTTGCTAATCAAGTATATATTAAGCTCGCTGCATACGATTATTACGAGCGAGTGACTAATAGCTATCAAAATTCAGTCTCAATTTACACTTTCACTTGTCCTAAATACAAAAATCGATACCTTACCAAAAATACACCTCTCAACCAAGAGTAATTCATTAATATTATAAATACACCAATGCAGATGTTAATCTCAAGTTGGAAGGTTTGTTCTTACTACTAATGGCTCGCTAAATGCTCGAAAAATGTTTAATATTCATAATGCCGTCGTGTCTGTAGAGTAACACAATATTTGCCGAGCAATGAACTCTTACCAAACCGGTGCGTTATCACTAATGTAAAGTCATCATTAAAAACTCGTCTTTTATTATTTGTTTTTTTTTCTTTTTTTTCGAATCTCGCTGTTTTCTCGACTTTTACACATAGTGATATAATTCGCATTTCAACTGGCTCCAGCTCGTGCAAGCTTGTTTAATATTCAAAATGCCGCTTGTACAACCAAGAGCGTCTTTTATAATCACCCTGCCAACTGCTCACAAATGTAAGCCATATCATCTTCAGTAACAGACCGCGATAATTAATCATTGAATTAATGTTTTCAGCCAGATATTGACAATAAGCGAGACGTCAAGGGCAAGGTCAATGCAGCCAACTCTTTTCACAAGGAGATTCTCGACACGAGTTTGATAAGGGAAAGAAGATGAAGAAAATCGAGGTCATCTTCTCCGTCTGGTGAACAATATCTATTCCGGCTTGTCTGCCACGGGACTCTGGAAAATGCAAACTTGCCAACTGCCGAGTGAACGACTTTACCGAAGGTCGTACGGTCTCGATCGCCTTAACCATCGCCTTAACTAGCCTTACGTATATCCCCCTTCCTTGAGCGTTCGCCCTCCCTTGTATCGTAACGATCTAATACCCTACAAGCGGCTCGGCTGAAAATAGAGCTATTACTCCTCCGAGCTGCCCAAGTTAAGATTCTTATCTCCAATGCGTAATTGGAGCGATAATTCGGCAGCCGCGAAAATATAACGAGCTGTATATCTGGCTCGCGCGCTCTCTCTCCCTCTCTCTTTTTCTCCCTCTATCGCGACGTGCATACATGTTTTGCCGATAAGCCCGGGCGATCGACCCGGCGTATTACAATTGCATATCACGGCCGCATGACTTTCGACTCAATAAAAAATGGATGATGCACGCCGATGCCCCCTCCCACCGTCCGCTCTCCAATGACTGTAAATTTGTCTCGACGATAATTCGGCTCCTGATAATTCGATTTGCAGAGTGGCCTGGATTTTTTTTTATTTTTTTGCTTTGCTTGCGGCCCCACGCGAATGGGAAAGATGACTGACCGGAGAAATAATGTGATCGTACGATCGGCAGCTCGGTATTTTTTGTATTTACGGATGTGAACTCTTTTTTCCCCTCATGAATGTTGCATTTTTATTTTACGTATTGATAAGTAAATTATACGGGAATTTGTTCGTAGGTAGATAAATTCTGTATTTCACGGTGAAATGTTGCCGAGCTTTTATTTCGTGGAGAAATATGTTTTTCACATCGCGTGCATAATTACGTTTTATCGAAATAGAACTTATGCAGATTATCTTTACTGAATATTAAGATAACGGGCCTATCACGCGACTATTATCTCAGGAGTACTTTAAATACACAGGATTAAATATCGATCAAATTAACGTTATCGCGACCTGTCAAGCGTCGTTCACAACACATTTATTTTATCGGAAAATATTGTCTCTGGTAAAGCTTTTAATGGTAATATTATAAAATCCTAACGAAACTGTAAAGAACCAATATGTCTTTTTAAGTTTTATTATGAAATACTACAAGAAATAAAGTAATTGTGAAAATTTTAATTCTGGAACTGTCTCTTTATTCTGCGCCAGAAAGTCCAACAACTATTTTTTTTATACCAAATATTACCAACTGCCATCCCAATAGTTAAAGAACCTACGTGTACCGAAATTAATTCAGTCGCAAGCCCTGCAAAAGAACATCAGACAGCAGGCTGAAGAACCGAAGCCTCCCGGAAGTGTAAAGCTCGCAAAAGCTTTGCGTGGCAAAGAAACGAGTTATCGAAGCATCGCGTCAGCCAAATGAATAAAACATAAAGTCGAGCCAAAGACTCTTCGCATCGACTAGACTAGTCGAAAACTTTCTTTCCAGCAGCGCAACGTTGTAAGGGAGAGGTAAGGAGTTAGCCGCAACGTCATACGCAATAGTCTCACGCTTGGTCGCGTCGACGGATAGTTCGGCGAACATAATCGGCAAGCCGTCTAGGCATTGTCTGCAGTTTTCAGCCGCGGCGAGCTCGCTTTAATAATGCATCATTTTCTTTTCTTACTTCGCACGCACTGCCATTGGCCCGACGGCGAACGCACGTGCGCGACAAGCGTTAAATGTCCACGCTGCCCGATCGTCCGACACTAGATGCCTATAGAACAGCAGTGGCGTTGACTTTTTCTTTCTTTTTTCCCCTTTTTTTCTTTTTTGAAATTGTTCGAAACTGATCAAAATCTCGTTCCGAGGAATTCGGTTAATTCCTTTTTTTTTATTTGTCCGTTGTCAATTTGTTACGGCTGACGTGACAAAATTGATTACCGTTGCTTATACCGAAACACTGTCTTAACATAATGCGGGATAATCGCTCGTGCTTCGAAGGATTCAAATCTCATCATAGCGGATTGTGTAAGTGGTATGTGTAAGCCCAGAACGGAGAGAGGCTATATTTGAAAATACTAAGCCCCCCGAGAGCAGTCCTCGATGCATCTCTCCTTCTCGCTCACTCGCTCGCTCGGATGAAATACTGCAAGGTAATTGTCATACCTTCTTTGCTAACGCGACGATGACTCCGCGGATCCTCGTTATTTATGGGTCCCGACAACGAAATCGTAATGCGGACGAGAACGAGAGATTGAATTTCCCCCAACACGAAGGGGGGGGGGGAGAGTGCTGTACATACGGGCCATAGCGTTTTCACGGGACATCCATCTCGGAATTAATGTCGCGAGAGTAAATAAGAACATGGAGGCGAACGATTTCGTTGGACTTTGTCGAAGCGATAAGGATGTCTCTTGCACCCCCCTCTCCCACCCACCTCGCGACATTCTGATCATACCGTTGTGTCGTGAGGCAACTAGACTCTCGACTCGATCGCACGGTTAGTCAATGTGGCTCACACGCGGCCAAAATTTGAGTGGAAGCGAGAAGAAAACGAAAAGAAAAAGGCGAGTTTCGAAAAATTGGCGGCGCCACCCGGACGAGTTAGCGTGTGTCGGCTTGGAGTTCGGCGCGTGCGATGCGCTCGTTCTCACGCGCCCCGGACGCGGATATTAATAGCTTCTGCGCATTAGTGCGCGCAAACGTTCTCAAAGCCTGGCTGGCGTCTTTAATTGCCGGCCGGTCGAGCTGACATGGCACATGGCCCGTAAGCGCTCACTGCACCCGGACGAATGTTTAGCTGGAAGTAGACTCCTCTCTCCCTCTCTCTCTCTCTCTCTCTCTCTCTCTCTCTCTCTCTCTCTCTCTCTCTCTCTCTCTCTCTTCAACTTGATCGCTCTGCTGCTCTTTGTGGATTATTCCGTAGACTGCCGAGCTTATACATGGCGGTTGATATGTTAACTGATAATTCTCTTTTTTTCATTTTAGTGCTTCTCTGGTTTTTGATTAGGCCACAGATTTAAATCATCCTTTTTTTATGATTTTACAAGTAATTGAATAAACGTTATTCGAGATAACGATGTATTTACGTGACCTGCTCCATTAAATTTATTGCTTTAATAAAAACGTGAAATCTGTGACGAAACGTTTTTTCTTTTATGATGCTTAAGTAATCTCGCGTTTTTCGCTGTTGAATCACAACAACATTTTGCATGCTCAGTCCAATTGATCGTTTTCAGAAAGTTTATCAGCGATGATTTTTTATACTTTGATCCTCGTGATTGAGATTATCTGTAGAATATGTTTTTTTTTTCATCAGCAAAAAAGAATAAAATGCAATTAATAGTATTGATTTTTTTTAATAAGACTGTTCAGTAGTTGAAAAATGTGCAAAAAATTGTACTATTTTAAAATTTTTAAAACTGACTTAAAAAATCACTAAATGAATGATGTTGATAGGTTTATATGTGATAGGTGTTGGTTGGAGGTAAATAATTCATAAGTCGATCGGTTATTTTTAAATTATTTTTTAATAATTTCGATAAAAAATGATATAAATCGGGTACTTAATAACAAGATAATAAGTATTATAAACAAGGGGACTAAATACAAATGTACAGTTGGTCTTTTTAAAGTTAGTCGTTAGCACAACTTTGTTCTTATGTATAGGCGTAACTTAAATAACTAGAATAGATAATTTAAGACAATATTTCATTTTTTGTTTTATGATCGTTACAAATTGCTGATTTCTCGTTCAAACCTTACAAAATCGATGCTTTTTTGTTCGCCAGTTCGACAAACACGCGTATTGGTAAATAATTAAAGAAAAAAAAAACAGAAAAACACAAACTCTTCGCGATCCTCGCACAAAACTTGTCAGATGAGAGAACAAACGCAAAGTATATATATAATATATATAATAGATTTATATAAAATAAAAACATTCAGGAAGGTGAAAGAAGAGAGAAAGAAAGGATAGAGAACAAAGGTGAAAGAGTAATAATAATAATAATAATAATAAAAAGAAGCAAACGAAAGTTGGAAAACGATAAGCTCCCGGCAGATCGGTATATCTAAGACAAAATCTCTAACAAACAAAACTCGACAATAGATTATTTTGCAAATCGACTTCGTGTAAAAATATTACTATGCATTACATTTTATCGTTATTCATCCCTATTTCTTCTCTTTTATTTATATATGCGCGCTTGTTGCATCAATAATTATAGCGGTGAGCCCCCGAGAACATCATCATCATCATCATTATTCACCTCTTAATCTCCCTCTTTCTTATCTTAATATTTTGCAAAATATAGTTTCTTCGTAAACGGATGGATTGCAAACAAAAGGAAAAGGAAAAACTCTATATGCATTGCTCTTCCTCTTACTATACGTATCTCGAAGTCTATCTCTTTCCGTATTGCGAGCCCGTGGAAATGAGTGATATTGCACTGTGGTGTTACTCTCCGCAGTGTTTCCGAAATAATGCCTTTATTAAAAATTTTATAGAAACATTTTTAAAAAAATCATAATAAATAAATAAATAAAAGTGGCAATAAGACTCCTGAGCAAAAAAGCCTAGACGACGGTTGGCAATGGCAAACCACCGTCGAGCCTTTTACGCTCTCGGAGAACGCGACAAGGTATTTTAACGCAATTAAGCTACAATTTTGATCAGGAGAGTATATTTCCATTATTTTTTCGCTTTTTTTTTTATTTTGTTCAAATTCCTTTCCTCGTTGAAAATTGCATACACAACAGGAGAAAAAAGAAACAAATAAAAATTATATAGACTAGTGTCGCGTCGCGCGTCGACAACCGCGCGACACTTTTAACAAGGTACTTCAAACACAAATAATAAAAAAAGAAAAAAAAAGATTTAATCTTAAATGGAGACGGACAAAGTTCTAACTTTGAAGATTTTTCTTTCTTTCTTATTATATGTACACCGAGCGCAATACGTCGGAAAGATGCATTTTTTTCTTTTTTTGATAATCTTAATTTTGCACGAAAAACTTTGAACACTTGCTGAGGACGAAAACGATTATCCGATTGCTACGTTATTTATCCGTGTCAAACGTAAATTAACGTCGCGGTACACTCGCTGCTGCCGCGTGCTTCTGCCCTATATAACCCCCTTCCTTCCCCCCCCCCACCCGCCGATTTTTCTTCTTCGTTACCGCTGTCATCACCGAGTAACCAAGCAAACAAAAAGGGATGTCTCTCTCTATCTCCGCTCGACGGCTCTTTTTCTCTTTTTTGCTTTATCTCTCAATTGGACATATATACAATTCTAAAAATTTGTTAAAAACGACTACACATCTATTTTGCTTTAATCGTATGTATATATATATAATTTTTTGCTGCTTTATTTTCTTTATCATCAACCTTACGTCTTTAAAAATTGGAAAAACCCTAATAGTAACACAAGAGTGCCGCGTGACCGATTGCCGCGTTACTCGCGTACATAAGTGACAAACGTATCGAGCGCATGCGCTCCTAAGACAGATTAAGGATTAACTTGGAAAGTTGGCCGCCTCTCGTGAGCCACGGCAATTCGGCCCCGGGCAATCGGAATAAAAGAAGACATAATTCGACGGTGGCAGGGAAAGGAGTACGGCGCACGCGTTTTTGCCTGCGACTCGCGCGTTAATCTTTTTTTTTCTTTTTCGTTGCTCGGATTACTTTTTTGTCTCGTTTAAATACTGTTGATACGATTTCTTCATTTTTTTACAGCTACTTTAATAAATACTTTCTTTGATAAAAACGCGCCTTTTTCTTCTCTTTTCTTTGCTTCAATTTTTTTTCTTTCAATTTAGTTCAAAAGAGATGGACGAATCGTTTCGTGGGTTGCCCGTAGGCCTTTCCGCTGCAGCCAGCCGCGTTATATCGTGAAAATTTATCAATAATATTTTTTCATATATTTATATATATACTTTATAACATTCACTTTGTTAATTATTGATTTTCGTACTCGTATTATAAAAAATCGTCGAGCTTAAATCTCTTAAATAGTTTTCACAAAAAAAGCCACCATTAGTACTACAATAGCTCGAGAGAGCCTCCACACACGTTGGAACTTATCGTAACCTCCATAGTTTTGATCCTTTCTAAACTGTCGATCCTCCCCGCTCTTTTGAATCTTTCACAATTTTACATTTACACGAACATTATATAGGAATATGCATAAATTTTCTTACCGATTCGATATAAATATTAAAAATGAAAAAAGAAAACTGAGTAAAAACGGTTAAAAAGCCACGAACAAAATCTACTTTTTCTTAATACACGATATATAAAACCGAATTTTCCACGAGTCGCCGATCCGCAAACCATCCCCGCGACATAACCCAAACTCACGGAGCGGCAAGCATCTGCGCGAAAAAGACAACGACCACGAGATCGGCTGTGAGAAACTTCAATCATCGCCAGCACCAGCCGGCCTCTCGTACAAGTCCCATCTCCGAGGGACGGTCGCGCGCAGATGCGCAAAAAAATTGCTCCTCTTCCCCCGTACATTTCGAAAAACTCGATCTCCACCGGAGGCGACGAGTCGACAAACTCGCGCCGAACCTAAGCTACTGGCCGTGCCCAACTCCTATATTCTGCTCTTTCGCGTATAACCGGCGTTGCGTGCATTTTTGGCATCTTCAGAATTAGCGAATCTTTCTCCTCTACTCTCTTAGCTATTTCCAACGACAATCCGCGATTTGATATGTGCAGGCGTGAAATGGCCCTTATCGAGAAAGCTTGAGTTAACGGAAACGAGAAATTGACTATTTACCTTTTAAATATACTGGCTGAAACGAAAAATAACAGTTTTCCTTACCCACCCCCTTTTTCCCGGCGTTTGTTTATCGGGCCTCCTACTCTCGTCCATCAAAGCCATTTCCTCCTTCTCCTGCTTACTCGCCCCACTCCCTATAACTCGCGCGCGCCCCTTATCCGACCTTCCGCCCGATTTACTTTTCTTCAGAGATACTTCACAGCCTGTTTTATATTGTAGTGATTTTTTGTTCTCCCCTATACATCTGTCTGGTTATTATTTTATTTTCTCTTTATTTCTTTATAATCTATGTTTCTTTTTTTTTCTTTTAGCAGAGAAAACGTGTCTTTCGTAATGCAAACTTTAGATTCTGGTTACTCCTTTATTATTATGTATGATTATTCGTTTTCGATCGCGCGCACCCCCATACCCCCCTGGCTTTTCTTTGACTTAACAAACGTACTTTTACAACTTTAAATTACTTTTTTTCCTTTTTATATTCGTAAAAACCTTTACCAAGAACAATGAATTTTCTTTTCACAACAATTGATGATTGTTCAGAGTAACTTTTAATTGAATTTGCAGCGTTTCGCGAGTAAATAGAAGTCTAACGTATTTTTTTTCATTTTTCTTACTTTGTCAAGTGCTTTTATTTCATTATTTATTTTCACGTCTTTGACTTTTTTTTTATCATCTGGGCCCTGTATTAAATTTTGTACAACGGTTTTCTTTCCTTCAAAAAGATTGGAGGTGGTAGGCACTATTTTTTTGTTTATTTTTTGTTTTCATCCCGGCTTCCTTTTTTGTTTGTCTCCCCTTTTTGCGCATATCGGACTTTAAACCTTTATCTCTAACTTTTGCCTATTTCTTTTTCTCTCATCATTACCTTCTCCTCATCGCGTAATTTATGAATCTCAAAAAAAAGCTAAAAAATTAATAACAAAACGCAAGAAAGAATGAACTTTGCTTCAAATGCGTTTGTTATTTGTTTTTATTCTTGTTAAATTTGGCAATGAAAAAGACGAAAAAGGCCAAAGAGAAAATGAAAAGAAAGGGTAGAATTTTGCTTGGTAAGAAGTAGAAACAGAAAAAACACAGTGGTATAGAGATTAGGATCGCTATAATTAAACGTAAAAAAGGAAACAAGTTGCGTTAATTACACATATCGATAATAAGTCGACAATCGTTAATAGTTAAAAGTAAAATGTAATAATAATAATAAAAAAAAAGAAACATGAGATCAAGGTTTGATATATCGATAGTTCGTAAAGGCGGAAGTGGGACAACGCTCATGGCCCGCTCATCTATCTATCTATCTCTCTTTGTTCGTCCCTAATTTTAAAGTAAAACAAAAAAGTCCGGACACGCTCTCGCTCGCACGCTATTTCTTTCTCTCTTTTCCAGCTTCTAATGTTGTTGTTTTATTTCTTGTATATAATCAGGTATGTATGTACGTGACTGTCTTCGTGTTTATGCGAGTTTATTCAAAGTGTAAAAGTGTCGCTTTTTCAACTTGTCTCTCCTTACGCTAACTATGTATACAAAAAAACCACGGCGCTAATCTAGCGCGCCGCTCGTATATATATACTATATATATACCTTTAATATATATCCATATGATTGAAGACAAAAACAAAAACAATAAAAAGTTTCGCATTACGGATTTGTATAGAATAAAACACACAACGCACACAGCACACACGCAACTTTCCGTTCGTATAGGACATCCGCGCACGGCAGAGAGAAGAAAGAGGATATACATCGTTCTTTCTCATTCAGCGCGGCTCGTCTCGCGCAGCTCGACGACGCAACAGTACAATAATCGCTATTTATTTACGCCATTCCCGTCAGCACACTGCTATCGCTTTCTCTCGCGCTTCTGTCCTCGCTCCCTCTCTTTCTCTCTTTCTCTCTCTCTCTCTCTCTCTCTCTCTCTCTCTCTCTCTCTCTCTGGGAGGCTGGACGCATATGTCGTTGTGTACGCTCACCCCCCTCCTCCTCCGCACTCTGTGAATGACAGGCTTTCAAGAAAAAGAACGGACAGGGTCTCGCTGTGCGTTTTGTGTGTCTCTCTCGATGTGTGTGTGTGTGTGTGTGTGTGTGTGTGTGTATGTACTTGTATGTGTGCCAGTGTTCATGTGTTAATGTGACTCTCCGCGCTTCTTCTTTTCTTTTCCCCGCTGCGTTAGATCTGCGCTCTTCTCGTGCTCTAGACACCCGTTTGTGTTTACATGATTTTTTTCTTCTTCACCGAGAACGGGGGAGGTGACCGATGGGCGAGAACGTGCTTGTACTTTCCCAAAACCTCGCCACTTCTGAGCCGTTCTTTCTCTCTTTTCTCTCCTTCGTCCACCCGTCATTCTCGATCTGCCTCGAATTCGCGAATCAACGATCTTGCGTCCTTATCCTGTTTTTTGTCTGATTTTTAGTTTTTTTTTTGTTGTCATTTTTCGATACGCCTAAGTGGTAAAAGATAAATAAATAAGAAAACTTTTTTTTGGTCGGATAATTGACAGTAGGCAAAATCGTTGCTTCGCCAGTTGGCGGTCGACTTAAAAACTAAAAACGTAGGCGTCGCACTTGCGACGAGCAAAGTACGAGGTTGAACAAACGACTCGAGCGGAAATCGAGAATGACGAGCGGACGAAGACGTATCGTTTCGCCGATCGATCACCTTCCCCTTTACCAGCGCGTGATAATCAAAAAAAACTTCGCTCGTGGCTAACATCTCTTCTTCGCGACACCAGAAACACCATCATAATATATATATATATATATTTATTTTTCTCAAAAAAGAAGAGGCCAACTCGACCGGTTTTTACGCTATAAGGAATCAATATATTACTACATATGCATCTATTTAAACCGATATACACAATGGATCTGAAGGAGGCGATGAAAAATCGGGGGAGTTACGGCCGAGTCGCGGCAGCGATGGGACGAGTAGCCAGTGGGTTTGTGAACTTGCGAGCAAGGCTCAACTACCTCGTGTCTGTGAAGGCAGGCCATACGGGAAATAATGCTCCCCGAGGCTTCGCGAGCTCGTCTAAGATACATATGTTATGCGCCACTAGCGATACTCCTCAGATCGCGGCCGCGAGAATCTCGGCTCTACAATGTACAGAATATTCTCTTCGCGTCCGTCTACTCCTTTCTTTCTCTCTTTCTTTCATCGTACAAAAGTGTCCTTAGGCTCCTAGCTATGCTACAGTACATATACAAATGAAGATACGACATATTTTCTTCTCTCGATCATAAAACCTCTATACATATATGATCGGCGCGAGTAAGTGTATCGTACAGTCACGCTCACGTACTTTAAATTTGCGAGTTCGCTCTCTCTCTCTCTTCTCCTTCTATCGCTCCATATCATCATGATCATCATTCGTCTTTCATCGTCCACACGGGGGTAACAACAAGTCGCGTATTTTTCTCCCAGCGTATGGATCGATCGAGAGTGTACGTGTAATGAGAGGTGGGGGGTCACTTAGTTCCATATAAAATACAAAAAAGGAAAACAAGTAAAAACGAGCAGGAGGAAAAATGTAAAGAAAGATTGCTTTGTGTAGTCTCGAATGCGCGTACGCTTGCTACAACAACAACGACGACGACGACGAGCGCGCGAGTGGGGGGGGGGGAAGCTGTATAGAGAGGGGGGGGAGGAAGGAGGAGAGAGATTTATCGGCGCTAAAGCCGGCTGCAGCCTGCTTTTGCCGAGAGAGAGCCAGGCGGGGAGCATCGGGGGCAGTATGAGCGTAATACAGTCGCGCGAGGAGCCGTAGCAGCACCGAATGCGTAAGGACGAATGGGCCCGTTGAGTTATGTACGCGTTACCTTCCGGGAAGCTCGGCGAGCTCGTTTCACTCGACAAAGGTGTTGCGCGTTGTTGCCGCAGACTGCGACTAGTGCCAGAGTCCGGTTGGCTCGGATGAAAGAGCGCCTCGGTGTCTGCCGGGATCAGCTGACGTGGCCGGGGGCATTTAACGAGGGCGCACGGCCGAAGCTGGCCCCTCGCTGAGGAAGCAGACAGAGCGGCAGCAATCCCTCCTCCCGGCGGCGGCGACGGCGCTTCGTCTGAATGAGTGCTGATGGGCCTGGGGAGGGAAACAGCTGGGATCCCGCGGGCGCAGCAGTCGAGAGAGAGAGGCCAGGCAGGGACCGAGCGGCCCGTGCTTCCGGCTCTCCGCGCGCCTTCCGGAAACGCACGCAGAGGGAGAGCGAGACACTGGCCGTCGGGCCATTCAGGACGAGATCGCCCCTGCCTGTCCCTTTAAACGGCCCAAACCCACGCGTCCACGCGTTACGCTTTCGCGAGCCTGCGCACACGCACACGGGCCAGTATGTACGCTGCCGGATGCGGCTGTTTTCGCAAGCAAAGCTCCAAGGGCTCGGAAGCATCTAGCGCGGCTTCTCTCTCTCTCTCTCTCTCTCTCACTCTCTCCCGCTCTCTTTTAACGCGATCCTCGGACAGCTCGCAGAACGTATGCGCGCATGATGTACACACACAAGCAACGTATAGATTTTCATGTATATATATATAATATATTTATATATTTATGTATATGTATAGAGATCACTTTTTGTTAATAATGAACACAACGTATGAATATCGGCCACAGCTAGGCGCGCGTGCGCCGTGTGGGGGCCGTGCGTTAGCCTGACAGTTACAGGGCCTCGAGCGGCAGCTCGACCGCTGCGTGCCTCAGCTTTTTTCCCTTCCTCTTCGACGAGGACGAGGGCTTGTTTCGTCTGCTCCGGTCCCTCCTGCGCTCGGCTCGCCCTCGGCGAAGGGGCGAGGGCGTCACTGCTCGGGCGCTCGGCTCGGCCGAAGTGATAATAGTAGAAGTAGCAGTAGTAGTAGTAGCGGAGGCAGTCGGCGTCGCGAGCACGTCGTCCGCTCGCTCGCCGAAGAGCTCGAGGTCGCCGTTGACGCGGTCGGCCAGCTGGCGCTCCTCGCCGTTGGCCTCGTCTCAGAAGGGCCCCCACTCGTTGCTCACCCCGATGTCCGAGAACATGTCCGTGACGTCGGGGTTGCAGGTGAAGCCGAAGTGGCCCGGGTCGGCCGAGCGCTCGTACAGGTCCGTCGCGATCGTCTCCATGTCGAGGTCAAAGTCCGAGGACTGGATCTGCAGGAGGTCCGTCAGGGCGATCGAGTCGATGTCCGCGAGGCTCGAGGCCGTCTGCTCCTCGAGCTTGACGTTCGTCGTCGCCCCGGCGCTCCCGGGGACCGCGAGCATGCCGCTGCTCCCGATGTCCACCGGCTCCTCCTTCACGAACACGTCGTCCGGGTGGCAGGCCTGGCGCTGCTGCTGCTGCTGCTGCTGCTGGAAGCTCCTGGCCACGTTTATGTCCTGCACGTACGACAGGAGCCTGTCGTTCGTAAAGTCCGTGCCAAAGTCCATCGTCTCTTGTTTGATCTGCTGGTGTTGCTGCTGGTGCTGCTGATGGTGGTGGTGTTGCTGCTGCTGCTGCTGCTGCTGTTGGTGGTGGTGGTGGAGGACCGTGGCGACTTGCGTCTGGCAGTCGATGAACTGGTGGTCGTCGTAGAAGCTCGCGGACTCGGGGGAGTCGGGGGTGTCGCAGGAGGGGCTGCTCGGGACCTTGGCGCTGGCGATCGGCGGCGTGGGCGTGTAGTCGGTCGCGCTGATCGGCTGGGGCGGCCTCTTGTCCAGGGCGAGCCTGACCTTGAGCTTGGAGACGGGGTTGCTCGTCGGCGGGGACTGGAGCCTCTTCAGGGGCGTCGTCTGCTGCTGGCTGTTGTTGTTCGTGTCGTTGCGTATCTTGGGGGAGATGGGGCTCGGGCTCGCCGCGGCCGAGGAGGAGGCGCTCGAGGAGCCCGCGGAGGAGCTCGAGGACTTTTTGCTCTTCTTCGACTCCTTCGGCTTGGGCGCCGGGGCGGGCTTGGTCGTCTTCTTGCGCGGCCTGTATTTGTAGTCCGGGTACTCCATCATGTGGAGCTGGCGGAGGCGCTCGGCCTCCTCGATGAACGGCCTGCGCTCGGCCTCGTCGAGCGTCTTCCACAGCCGGCCGAGCCTCTTGCTGATCTCCGCGTTGTGCATGTCCGGCTGGACCTCGCAGATTTTCCTGCGCTCGATCTGCGACCAGACCATGAACGCGTTCATCGGGCGCTTTATGTGGTTCGGGTTGTTCTTTTTCGTCTGCAACAGAAAGCAAATGAAGCATATGCCTCGTTAGCGCCCGGTTTTCTCGATAAAGTGCAAACGCGCATTTTTTCATTAGCATACTTCAAATAGCTGCGTAAAACGCCTTACACGCCTCGCCCGTGTCTCTGCCTGCGAAGCCTCTCTAAGCATGCAGACTGCAAGAGACAGAGAAACGGGCAGACGGAGGGGGCAATCGCAGCGCTTTTAACATTAAAAGTGTAACGGTAAAGCCGTGTAAGATTAAAGTGTGAGAAGCGAGCCGATCGAAAAATGCAATTTGCGTCGGGAGGAAAAAAATGCCTTGGCCGGCCGAGACATAAGAGTCGGAGGCCAAGGGTGGGAGGAACGCGCACTTAATTGCTCGCTCTCTCGAGCAAAACACAACGGGGCCGCGACAACGACACGGCCGCGATGCACAAGAGAAAAAGACTCGTGGTATAGGGTAAAGGGGCGGGGGCGGGGTGGAGAGAGGGAAAGAGACAAGTTTCGCGGGGCCGCGCGGCGAGGGAGAGCGAGAGAGTGGCGTACATGCTATGCGCGTCTCTCGGAGGGGCAGGGGGGGGGGATATATCTCTCGGTGTCGCTTGCGGAGGAGTATAGGCGCTGCTCGATCGTGACTAAAAGCGTCGCTTTTAAGCAGCGGGAGCAGTAGAGCCGTGCCCCCTCGCCTCCTCTCTATCTCTCTTTGGGCGCGAGTTCTCACGGGAAGCTTGTCACCTCGAGCGCGCGCCCTCGAACTCCGCGCGAGCGCGCGTTTCTACACGCTCAGCTATATGGAGATAGAGCGAGGGTAATAAGAATAGTACGCAGTTTTAATTCCCTTGCGTGCCCTTGTGACCGGCTGCCGCTGACCAACGGTCACTTCCAATGCGCCACGTGCCTGAAATAACACCTTTCGCGGTGCTCGAGAGCCCGCCCCCCCCTTCCCACAAAAAAATTCACGCGCGCGCTAAAGAGAGACGCACACCCGGCACATTAAACCCGTTTTTTCTCCCTACTTTCTCGCTCCTTCGCCCCCCCGTCCTATGACTGTTTGCTCGT
Organism: Anagyrus pseudococci; assembly: GCA_030522585.1. Lineage (NCBI taxonomy): Eukaryota > Metazoa > Arthropoda > Insecta > Hymenoptera > Encyrtidae > Anagyrus > Anagyrus pseudococci. The sequence goes on along the minus strand of JAPYYQ010000694.1, from coordinate 1,964 downwards.
ATCCGAGTATTTGCATCGAAGAGAGTTCAATCGTAGCCGTCAAACCGAGAGAAAGGAAATCTCGTCTTTTGCAACAACGCACTGATCCGCCGCTTACTATTGCCCACCCCCAGCTCCCAGCTCCGGTCCCTCCCCGTTTAATTTTCACCCTCTCGGTCATTTCTCCGGCGCTTCTTCGCGTCTCATTTATTAAACGCGCGCGTTGCTACGGCGTTGTCATTTACGAGGCCAGCCACTCGCTCATACACACGCGCGTGCACGCACACACACATCGGCAGGCCTTTGGAAACTTTTCGCGCGAGGCAGCTGCAGCAGCCCCCAAGGTTACGCTAAGCGCTCGTCCAGCGCATAAATAATTCGCCGTCCGTGCCCGCTCTCTCGGCATTATGCATGGACTCGTGCGCCCAGCGCATGGGAGTTACTGAGAGAGAGAATAGACAGGGGGGAAGGAGGAGGAGGAGGAGGAGGAGGAGTCGTCTTGCTCCGGTTGCGCTTAGACTAACGTGTGATTAATTCGCGTGAAATTGGACTTCGTAATAGAAGCGTTGTGCCGGGATTGTTTAGCAAAAAAGAGAAGAGCAGCAGTAGACGGTGCGGTCTGCCGCTGCTGGCCCTCGGCTGGATAATACGCGCGTCTCCCTCCGGCGTGCACGCATCTTTCGACGACTCGTATATTTTTCCATTGCTGCCGCTGCAGCGGAGAGCCGATATATACAGCCTAATGGACACGTTATCGTTGATAAATGCATCGGCGCGCGCCGATGAATTCCGGATTGAATTATGAACTCGGATCGATGAGTGCTGCTGCTGCTGTTGCTGGCCCGCTGTCGGTGAACGTATAGAGCGCGCACTCGGGGAGGGGGAGAGGAAAAAGAGCGTAGAGAAGCGGGGAATGATGGATGCATTATTCAGAGTCCGCGCCCGCAGCAACCGCCGCGCCACGCGGTCATCAATAATTGAAAGGGGCAGAGAGGAGCTCTGCTCCCAGTACTCTCTCTCTCTCTCTCTCTCTCTCTCTCTCTCTCTCTCTCTCTCTCTCTCTCTCTCTCTCTCTCTCTCTCTCTCTCTCTCTCTCTCTCTCTCTGCATGTGCTCACGCGTGGGTCTGTGTGTACGTGTGCGCGCGTGGATCAGTGTAGCCCCTGGGAGAGATCTCCCTCTCCCTCGCGGACTCTTGAGAGTATTCGCGAGAGACCGAATCGTACTTTAAAGAGAGAGAGAGAGAGAAGCAGTAGTTGTCCCGCTGTCTCTCTCTCTCTCTCTTTCTCTTCGGAGCGCCAGTGGCGAAAAAAGTCAGCGGAGCGTTTAATGGTTAGCGGAGCGCGCGCCGCATAAATCGCGAGAGTCGCGCTCCGTGGCTGCCGGGAGTGTATATAGGCGCGGGAAAAAGTCCGGAGAGTAGGCCCCGCGCACTCACGCTTTAGCGGTAAGGGTCATTAAAGACGGGGACCACGGACGGGAAACGGGCCACCCCCCATTGGCCTCCATCTCCTCTCTCTCTCTCTCCTCGCAATAAATCACTTCCGCTTAGACGATCGAAGAGGCTAAAGACGTTTCTCCCAAAGTACACACTCCTCCTCCTCGGATCTACCGAAATTTGAGCAAACGGATTGTTTATATCCGTGTGCGAAAGGGGGACTCTAATAAAATGTGTGTCAAGGTGAGGATGTGTCGTGGAAAGGAAGAAGGGATAAACGGGGTAACAGAGCACGGCGGCTCTTGGAGCGAAGAAGACGCTCCTCTCGGAGCAGACCAGCCGAGTCGATCTTATCGGCATGTAAGGGTGTGTGCGTGCGTGTGCGACGGAGCCAACGAGAGATGGATCGATTTCCGAGCTCTTCCTGTCCCGCTCTTATACTGTATACACACTACACGTATAAATAAGTATAAGTAAATTTTACAAAAAAATTTTAGAAAATTTACTATACTGTATAGGTTTTGGGGGACAGACTCGAAATATATTAA
>JAPYYQ010000693.1:0-52458 GCA_030522585.1 Anagyrus pseudococci | reverse complement strand
TTCTGATGCTTGTAGGCTACGCGTATATTACGTCTTGCTCTTTTTCTACGCCTTGGAGTCGATGGCTCCAAAAGCACCCGCCCAGACCATCCCTGAGCCAGGGGGGCAGCCAAACACCCTGGTGCTGATCGCAGCTGAAAACGGCGCGAGTACGGTCTTCTAGCGGCTTCCGACAAGGCGCCAGTTAGCCAGGATGCCTAAGGAGGAGAATCCGGATATACAGTGGGCCATCGACCTCCTCACGCCAGATGAGAACTACTCGCTCAATGTCTTCTCCAAGTACCTCGGTTACATTTTCATGGGATCGGCCAGTCTCCTCACCATCTATGCTACGAATAAATCCCAGGGCCGGCCCGCCTACGCAAGTGAGTCTCGACTCTTAAATGTCGTTGAGTGAGCCTCGTGGCACCAGCTCCAAGTCTCGGGCTTTGCTTACCCGGATTATTGTCGGTTATGCAATGCTTAGTCGCGCGCTTTGAAAACGGAGCCAAGTCTCTTTGATTATTTTTCTTTTTTTTTTGTTTCTGCAAGCCGCGTTTTCGCGATTTATCAATTTCATTTGTTGATGCTCTTGAAATGTTTGTCAAGTTATTTGAGTGAGATATAGATTTCATGTCTGTGGTTAGTTATTTGTTTCAGTTGTAAACTTATTGTATTGGTTAGGGATCATTATTGACTAGGTGTTTAAGTTCGTTTGTTTGATAAATTCATTATGGATACTTGTTACTTTCAACTATTGCTTGATATATTCTTTTTTAATATTGTGCGTTAGCATTGCCAGCAATGGTTTCTGTGACAATTTATTATATTTGCAGGTATCCAAAGATATCCAATAGCATTTGCAATTGGAATGGGCATAGCATACATTTTCAAAAACAGAAAAGATAACAGAGAAGGTATAAGGGATGCAATTTTAAAAGATTATATTAGGAAATTCCCTGAAGATTTCAAAGAACCTGGTATGCATAATTTATTACTATATGAATACTTTTGTATGAACAATCACCATTTCAATTGTGTTTTCAGTGAAAAGAACATATAACGACGTCTTTCATCCATGGCATCCGTGGCGTTAAATTTGTTATAACATCCAAGTAGATTTTCAGTTAATTAAATAATAATATTAACGTAAATTGTAAAAAATAAATTTCAATTATTTGAAATACTTTTTTATGTTTATTCATTTGTAAACTAAAGATTGATGCGTTGAATATATAAACTTTGTTTATTAATTTTATCAACAAAAAAATAAATAAATAATTGAGTAATCAAATCACAAGCCAGTTTTATAGATATGTGAAAAAATTTAAGAAAGTTAAATAAAAAAAATTATGTATATTCTTGTTTGCACAAAATTTATTTCAGACATTTCACATAAACAGTCATTCCAGACATAATCGTAGGCCATTTTATAAATGTGTAACAGTATATTCAAAATATTTAGATATAATTAAAAAATTTAACGTTTATTTAAAATTAAAGCAATTTATAATTTACAGCTACACAGTCACTCTTTGCAAGTTAATTTTCTTGATAGTTTACAATATACACATATATGTGCGCGATTTTTTGTTGAAACTTACAATGTAAATTATTTAAAATTTAAAAATCTAAAAACTAAAATGACACAGTCATTTTATCCTATACATTATGTTGCAACAATAAAAACAGTTGCCCACACTTAGTTGTACAATACATACATAGTTTTTATTAACAAGAATATTTTTCTGTTAAACTAACAATCATATCGGCTTATTTTTATTTTTATAATTATAATTTCACTGATTACAAATTTTTAATTTTAAGCTAAAAAAAAAGAATGTCACAATTATTTGTAATGTAAAAATTAATAAAATAGATCGCTTTGTATCATGATTTGTAATATATAATTTGCATTAACTAAAGTAATACACATATTTATATATAATACAAATTAAGTAATCTGCAATTTGCTCTTTGTTACAATGACAATGACATTATTTCTAAGAATCTGTTGAAAATAAGCATACCTTATTCCTTAAACATGACACAGGAAATATGGACATGCAGCATTATTTTAAATTATATTTGGTGTAAAAAATTTATATTTATTTTAATAGAGTTCAATACTTTCTGGAAGTATTGACTCTTTAAATTTGAGGAAGTTGCATAAAATTTGTTTTTTTTTTTTCAATCTCTTACAGTCTCAGTTTTCCAGTTCAAAGTGGCAAAATCGTATCACGAATGAGCTCCATTCTGCATAAAATATTGGGATTCATTTTCGTAACCACGACAATAAGCCACACTTTGGGGATATTTCTCTGTAAAGTTAACTTCTTTGACGGAAAGTTCAAATGAATGTTCTTCTGTTTTGCTATTTGTTGATCTTAGCTTTTACATCCGGATAGCATCACGAGGCATACATGCGGCTAATTTCATGTTTGTAGTGCTCTTGCACTGCTTTTCTCTTGAGTTTAAATGCAGCAGTAACAAGACCCATGTCTGGAGACCACGTTTCCGTAACAAGTTTCACAGCTCCTGGTATTTCGAACTTTTGTAGATTGCCTGTGAATAACATTTGAAAATTAGTCATTTTTCTATTTTACATTTGTTGTAAAAAATAAAATTTAATAAATTTATCAAATTACACTTACACTTTTTGGAATAATCAACTAAAACTCCCAAAACTAATTTTTCTATATCTGAATTATTGCATAGATCTTCAAATGATGAGAAAGTTATTCCATGACTTGTAGCAAGCTCTTCAAGCTGCGTATGTTGAGGTACAATTAAGGCTACTGTATAATTTTTACTAGCATCTCCATAAATACAGATATTATCTATTAAAGGACACGTTTTCAATTCAGATTCAACTTTGCCCAATGAAACATATTCACCAAATTGAAGTTTAACCAAATCCTTTTTCCTATCTGTAAAGCCAAGGAAAAATTTAATGTAAGACATGGGCTTAAAACATTAACAAAATTAAAATATAAGTTGGTAAACCTACCTATAATCTTAATTGAACCATCTGGATGAACCTCGCCAATGTCTCCCGTTCTGAACCACCGTTTACCATCTTTATCAAAGAAATCTTCTTGTGTTTTTTCGGGAAGTTTGTAATATCCAGGGGATACATTTTCACCACCAATACAAATTTCACCTCTTGGATTGGGTGTATCCGTTACCCTGTATCCAGCCTCTTCCCAGTTTTCTAGAGCAATATCACAAACTGTTGTAGGAGCACCTACTCTGCCGGTACTTCTATCATAATCTGAAAATTTCGGGAATTAAAATTATAACCCATAACTTATTAATTAATTCTCAGACATTGAAATATTTTAAATTGTCGAAACGTACTATCCATAACAGTTGCACAGGAACACGATTCCGTTAATCCATAACCCTGAGTAACGGTGACGCACAAGCACAGCTTGACTTGCGTATGAGTTTCTGGGCTCAGAGGTGCACCGCCGCAGAGAATCATTCTCACGCGGCCTCCCAAAACCTGCTTAGCAGCTCCAAAAATAAATTTGTCAAACAATGGTGTACTAAAGCCTCGTTTGGTCCATTTCAATTTGTATTCATAAGCGAAATTGAAAATAGCCTGCCTGAACGGTCCAGACTTTTTCACTTTCTCATTGATGCCTTTCGAGATCCTATCCAAAATCAGCTGGAAATTCAATGGAATTTTACATCTTCTATTCTTTCGTTATTGCATGCATGTAAAATCTTTAACCAAAATCAAATAGAACGTACCGGCACGGCCGTTAAGCAGGTAGGATGCAAAACACTGGCATCACCCTTGCAGCCCTTTTGAATCTTACTGCTAGAGTCGATCATGGTCAGGGGGGAGCTGTAGCCAATGGCCACACTGCTCAGCAAACAAACGCTCTCGGACAGCAGTTCAAAAACGTGAGCAAGAGGTAAGAAACCCATGAAGACGTCGTCCTCCTGGATCCTGACAGCGTCGCAAAAGGCCTTCAAGGTAGAAATGACGTTCTTGTGAGAGAGAAGAACACCCTTGGGCACACCGGTCGAGCCCGAAGTGTACATGATAATAGCTATGTCATCGCCAGTCGGCGGCACCGGCGCCACCTTCGACGATCTGCCGGTTTCCACGACCTTTTGGAATGGAATTACGTTAACTCCTTCCTGAAATTGTAATTTTGTCGATTATTAGAAAGACTAGTCAAGGCAAGCATGAAGTATGTGTATGTATATGTACAAACCTGGAAGCCTTGCAGGTTGGCCTGCTTCAGCTGGTCCTCCATGAAAATAATATTCTTAACTTCAGGTACTTTCTGCAGGAGAGTCTTGAACTTGGGCAGGAGCTCGAAACTCGTGATGACGGTGTCGACCTCGGTCTCGTTGATGCCGTGGGCTATAGCCTCGTCGCCGAGGGTCGCGTAGATTGTCACGATCGTGAGGTTCTGCTTGAAGCAGGCGTGAGCGGCGATCATCCACTCCTCGCGCGTCTCCGCGAACAGGACGATGTTCTTGCGCTTGGTCATGCCCAGCTCGTTGAGCCCTCGGCCGAAGCAGCTCGCCTCGTTGTCCACCTCGGCGTACGTCTTCCATCTGTAGTCGCCCATTTTGTACTGAAATGAAAAATCCGGATGTTCTTATAAAACTGCAATTGAAATCGACCATACACCCACAAAAAAGACCCACTGGCACTTCATCGCGACGAGAGAATTTTCCACCTCGCAAGGACATTTCCATCGAGGAAAAGTTCTTCAGCAAACGCGAACGTGTGTACGTACATATATATGCACGATCACTCGGTCATCACGTTGCGGAAATTTTCTCAAGTGCTCGTTAAAAGATTTTCGAGGCGCAATCGTCCTTGCCCATCTACATCGACATTCCATCTCGCTCTCGTAAAACAAAATCGATCAATTTTCGAAGAAGCCGATTCGGATCGGCCAAACAAGATAACAGCCTGTCAGCGTATCTCTGAGCTCCCCCCGGGATATAACAGAAACGCACCTTTTTAAAGACCCTGCCGTTGGGCTGAACCTCGTCCTCCTCGGCGAGGATTTGCCTCGTGCCGAGGCACTTTTTCGTCGAGTGCACGCTGACGACCCACTTGAACATCGCCTCGAGCGTCTCGATCTTCTCGCGGATCAAGGCCGCGTGCATCGGCCCGATCGAGTCGACATTTCTGTAGACGATCGTGCTGTCGTCCCGGAAGACTGGCTTCGCCTTGATCCGCCTCGAGGCCTTCTTCTTTTCCCAGGGCCTGTGCAGCAGCAGGTAGACTGGGTAGGTGAACAGGTCGCAGACGTACGACACCGCCTTGATCGCCTGGATGGCGCCTGTTATCCAAAAGTTGTCCATCTCTCTGTAACGTTAATTTCGTTCAATTGACCGCTCGACATTTCATCGATTTTACATTCGACGAAAGATTTCGTGATTTGCAATATTGCAATCATATTTGTTTCGAAGGGGAAAAAAATTAATTATCTACGGTATTACAGCGATTGGGCTTTGATTAAAATTAATACTTAATAATGTTGATTATATCATTAATGTAAGCAGCTATCTTATGATTACGTTTGTTTATTGTTGTTACGACTGTTAATACACATGCTCAGTAATTGAAACATGTATAAAAATGGTCAGTTGACTAATCAAGTTAAAATGTGAAGCTTAATTAATTATTTCTTTTTTTTCCTTAATATTGACAGTTACTAACGTACGACATGCTCTATATTGATTACTACACAAATAAATTCAACGAAAAAAGATCTTACATACACACTACCGACTGACACACACACATAATTAAATTAATGCATAAATTTAGTTGATTAATAATACCGAACAGACGCGGAACGCAACAGTTCCAAAATTTCTACAGTCCAAATTTCAATGCTTATTATCTGCAGGAATTGTTAAGTGTTTTAACGATTGTAAATAAATTTAATTAAGTGATAGATTTATTTTATAAATACTTCAGTATACACGCTGATAAAAAGAAATTATGCAATCACTATTATCGTTGTGCCTTTCAATTAGCAAATCTGACGTATGCATAAACAGTTGAAGATTTGCTTAAGAAAAAGCGCGTACGTCGTTAAGCTCGTGTCGAGGATGATCGATGAACAAAAATTCGCCAAAGAACAAGTTAAAAGTGACTGGCAAAAGCGGTCCGGACTAAAGTCTAACAAAAAAAAGACACATTACGTAATGGCACTTCTCTCGAGATCTATCTTTAAAATGACGTGCACGAGAGCGCGACATTTAATACCGATAGTTTTGTAGGTCATCTCTTCCTCCCTCTCTTTTTACACCTGTACAGATAAACAAGCATAAAGTCTGGCGCATTTATACGTCCGAAACATTGGCCAGTCTCGCTGGAAATCTCCGTAGATCCAAGGACAAGTCACACACGCGCGACGCGTGATACGCGCGCTGTGTGAAGCCCATTTAAACGGACGGCCTCACACCGATAATGACACCGAGAACTTTGGACTATACGCTTTTTTCATTCTCTCTCTCCTCGGGCAGAACAGACGACCTGTCGTCGTAATCGTTCACTTTATCTCCTCATGTTTCTAGGAGTTGCTCGAGTGCGCCTTGAGAAACATTCGAAATCTCGCCTGCCGATCGAACTAGCGCTTTTCATAATCTGTCACTAAAAACTTTTTGAACCTTGTCCTTTGCGATAGCGACTCGAGCTTTTATGTAATGCCAACTCGGCATCGATGAAGAAGAGAAAAAAAAACACGAGCTTCTATGATTGATAATAAACTTTTATACTTTACTCGTTATTACGCGCCAGCAGCGATTTAATTGAAAAACGAAAATGATAAGGCTCTCGCTGTTTTCGTAATCTCGATTTATCTTTGCAGTCTTTAATTAAATTCTTCCGATGCTAATGATCTATTATTGAATGTCACGTGTAACGCCGATCGATTTCGCGAAGGAAAAGATAATCGAGAACGAGTGCAAAGAGAGAGAGATCGTGAAGTAGCGCAAGCTTCCTTGGCAAATTGAAGAGTCGACGATTGAATGTTTAACTAAGCGCTGGGAGAACAAAATCGCGGGGTGGGCAGAGGAGTATCCTTTTGTAAACGTCGGACAAATGAAATTAGTCGCGTCGCAGTTACGCTTCGATCCTCAAGTTATTGGGACGCGCTGGGATACAATACCCACGCGCTTGACAATGTACACACATATACAGCCGCAGGCGAGGTATATATCGACGCAAAGCCGATCTCTTTCAACAAGAAGTCAAGTAGTATTCCACACTGCTTGCCAATGGACTATAGACGCACTTACACTATTGATAGCTCTCCTGGTGTATCGACTACAGACGATCGCCTCTCTTCGTACATAAGAAGTTTATTACGAAACGATTATTAACTTACATCTATTTCTTTGTTACAACGTCTCCTCGCGATTTATACGAGCGCATATATTTTGTACAATTTCGCGATAACCGTGTTATTTTTCTTTTTTTTTAATATTATTTTTCGAACTCTATCACGTGGCGTTCTCTCATAGCTCGGCTTTAACAATAACTCCTTATCGGCGTATTTAACAATATAAATGCGCGTTTGAAAAATTCGTATTGTATAGGCAAAGCCCCGTTGCGTCACGAGCGCGCAAGAAATTCGAAGACGAATGTTAAACGTTGATTTCTTTTTTTAACCGAGGCACTTGTCGTTTCAAGCGCTCCGCGCCTTTAAAGTTCTCTCCCTGGTAATTGGATGAAGAATATTAGACGTTCCGGGGCTGGCTTGTCGTGCCGTGTAAAAAAGATTTAATGCCGTAGTAGAGTCAACAGACCACAAATAATTGATAACCGAGCTTATTGTGAATTTTTTACGTTTATTGTCATTTCGATTACATTAAGTTTAGTTACAATGAGGGATGAGAGACTAACTAAATTAAAGTTTTGTCTTCGAGCGATATAAAAAGCACGTTGCACGGCGATTTCTCCGGTTATGTGTAAAGATAATGCGATGATTCAGTAACAAGCCTGAACTATGACTGCGAAAATTATAGTCGCCCCCCCCCCTCCCTCCTGCCAACTTTGATAACTTTCTTTTGCGAAACTTTAATACTCGCAGTTGGATATATGACTAATGCCGAGTTTTTCCTATAAAGCCATTTGTCACAGCTGCAGCGCCTTGTAATAGAAATTTTTTCATTCCAGCAAGAAAAATCGGTTGGACGTCTCTCGATTTCTCGAATAAATTATTTCTCCGTAATAATTCGATCGCTCAATTTATGAAGGTACAAAGCGTATCCAAACACTAAATCCGTATAAATAAATAGGCTTATCTTTGAATAAACGTTAATCTAAAATGTATAAAGCGCATAACCCAATGTTACCAGTAGCCGCTTATCAATACCAAAAGTCTTATCTAACTTTCAAGGTGACAACGAAATTCACAATGTCGCATCGGCCGTAAGGCAACATCTCCGGGACATTGGAGATCCTTTCTCACACAATCCGAGCCTATGCAAAATAGACAACCTTTTTCCAAAGTCCGATCTCGATCTTATACATCCCCGCGAAAAACCACCAGTAGTTGTCAACTGTACTCAAGACAACGCGAAGTGTACGGGAGTGTATATCTCGGCGTAACGCGAGAAGGGCCTGCAAGGGGGCGACTTTTATTCCGCGGCCGGCAAACCAGTTGACATGGTAATACAGCGTTTTTCCCAAGAGGCTGCTAACGCTCCTTTGCCAGCGACGTATCCGGTATCGGCTTTCTTTGCTTTTTTTTCGTTTTCGTTTTTTTTTTTTACAGATTCGCTAAAATCGTCGTAGCTGTCTTTATCGTCGAGTACGCAAGATGCGCGATAATGAAGTTAATTGGAAGATATACTGCGTAGGCTTTTCGACGGTTTCGGACGTTTTTCTGTCGAGCTGAATTTTTAAGGATTATTCCAGTGTAATTTTTTTTAGGTTTGATCGTTAATAAAAAAGACAAGTGTTCATCACGTGATTAATCTGTTTGGTACATTAGACGTAGTAAGATGTCTTCTATGTACGTACAATCTATTAGTTTACATCTGCAAATTGATAGCTAAAGTGTAACAATTTATAGAAAAAAAAAGATAATCGGTATTGAGATAAAGAGACTATATAGGTGAATTTACGTTAAAAAAAGAAACGGTGTTATTAGGTGTGTAGGTAAAAAGAGGAGAGTATAATACAGAGAGCGATAATATAATATCTACATCGTGCCAGCATGCATCAAAAGTGTTAGGCTGAAGAGTATATTTACACAAACTACGTTTACGTGCAACAACACATGGTTTACATTTTGGTATTGTTTTGTCGGTAACTCACTTTTTGTCATCGACAATCATGGTGCTGGCTGTTATATTACGCTTTTATTCCAAAACCCAGTTTTACTACTCTTTTTCCTTGAGAAACAACTGCAAGAAAGACCAATTTATGTTTTCTTCTCCAGGTCATGATGGACTATTAGTTTATTATTGGTGCATATTGGATGGAGAGACGCTTGAAAAAATTGTATATTGCGGGAGAGAGGGACTTGTGTGTGTAGGCAAGAAATTGTTTTGTTTTCTTCGACCACGTCATATCTCGCTGATACGAACGTTCATTATTTTCGATTCTAATTAAAAAAAAGAAAAAAAAATTAAAAGGAAAAAATTTTTATTCAATGTAAAAATATCGTTTCGCCGATAAAAATTTTACGAAATCCTGAGCGGTATTGCAGGAACCAGTGTAAATTTTCCAGAAAACCCACGCTGCGTGTTTGAATAATTCTAGGATTTAGAACAAACAAGACCGTTCGTCAAAGCAAAGAATTCTTACTAACGAGTGGTTTGTTTGCGTTTAGCCTTTTTGTTTAAAACATATAAACGCAGGTTTGCTCGACAAACGTAAAACGTTCTTGTTTTTACCAGAGGCACTCTCGCTACTTGTTCTGTTAATATCGGTGCTTGCCAACGCACGTGAACGCAATCGAGCTCTCATAAAAACAAACGTTTTCAAAACACGTGGTCAATAACAATTTTCTCATGGAGCTCAATTTGCAAAAGCAAACGTGATTTAATATTTGCATGGAACAATTATTATTTTACAAAGACATACGTTGGGACGCGCACGTTTTTTTACTTCTCTCGGCGTGTTACGTAACACGTTGCGCTCGCATATATATTAAGATAACTGAGGAATTAGGATGAGATACGGGAGCGGAGGCACACAAGCGAGATAAAAACGTGGAATCGTCGAAAACGTTCGAAAAATTCGTTTCAAAGCCAAGAGAGAGAGCTTCGTGGGTTAGTTCAGTGCGCTTTGGTAGAAATGGTGGATTAAAAATAAAAAGGGGAGGAAGAGAGAGAATCTGGGTGAAGTTAAGTAATCGGGCAAATCAAACAATTCAAGTATATCATGGAGCAAAGATGCGTCTCTCTGGGCATTAGCATATAAAGTGCAATGCATTATCAGAGCGGTTAGATCAATCAAGCCCCACGGTCACCGAAATGTCCATTCGCACTTTAAAGTGCCAATTATAAAGTCAAACGAAGAGAGCAGAGCTCTACGGCCACCGAGGCTCGATAAGACGACGACGACGATGACGACGACGCTAATGACTTCGAGAAACAATGCCTCTCTCACTCGCGAGGAACAAGCTAATTTCCAATTTCCCGCTAATCGACGCATCTTCTTATATTCTACGTCCGCTCTCTAGGACCTTAAGATTCCCATTAAGAATTCGCAAAGTCGAGCTATCGCCGAGGTTTCCCGAATATACATATATTTTTAGCGATAACATCGTGTCGTGAAAATTATGGCCAGAGAAAAGAGAGAGAGGGAGAGAGAGTAGATTACGCGTGCGCAGAAGTTTATCTTTTATCGTGATTTAACTGTTTCGATAAATGTTGGCAAAGGTATTAAAAGCCCGCGCGCTCTGGGCTCTCCGCTCGCTTGTTCCTACTGATTAAAAGACTATTTATAGGCGTAAACAATTATGCAACGCGTACCGCGCGTGTCCGTCGCTGCGAGGAGAACCTGCGGCGGAAGATTGACGCTTTGACGCATCGAATTACCGATCGTCTTGAGATTTACCGAGAAATTTTCACGTTTTTGCCCGGCTAATGTACGATTTGTCGAGGAGTAATGCTGATTGAATGGCAGGCACGTAAGCCGTGTGATACGGCAAAAAGTTGTAATAATTCAGCGACGAAGCGTCCGTATAACGATCTCACCTTGAAATAAAAATAATTCACTTGGTACGAGCAGCGGCGACATTGCCGCGGTTACGAGGATGTTAAGTTAGTTCCGCGTAAAGCAGAAAAGCCAGACGAAAACACTCTCGCGTTCCGCGGCAGGGAGAGAACGAGTCGCCTCGATTCTCGAGATCGATAGTTCAACTTTCGGTTTCGCAGGCGAATAAATAGCTGCGGCGTCGGTCCTCCTCTCGATAGAGGAGGGACAGTTCCCCTTTAAATTCTCAAACGCTCTCACCTCGTCTCTGTGTGTTGTGGGTGGGTGCGTGCCTCTTTCTCCAAGCGCGCGTAACTACAGCTTTCTTTATCCCTCTTTAGGCACGCGGCGGGCAGCAGTAGCAGCAGCCTCGGCACCCGATGTGTCCGCGCTCCCGGCTAGCGCAGCTCTTTTCAGCTGCACACCTGCGCGCAGATAAGCGCCCCCACCTACGTCTCTCGGCTCGATCACACAGCGGAGAGAGAGAGAGAGAGAGAGAGAGAGAGAGAGAACGGAATAGAGGCGCCAAGAGGATTGTGATCCGGGCCGCGGCGAGAAGCGACAAGTGCCGTGGTCTATGCGTTTGTGCCAAGGGTCGGCCGCCGACTGAGCGGACGATTAGCCGCGCGCGGCCGATATATTCCGACGGCACGAGGGCCCGATATCTCCCGGGCGGAGAGGAGATAGAGCAACTCTGCCTTTGCCTCTCCGCGTCTACTCTCTGCGCGCTCGGTAGACTTCGATCTTTGATCCGGGCTGACGATCTCCCCTCCCACACCTCGCCGCTCATTCAGCGGCTAATCGGGGACGTCCCGCTGCGGCACGCGTCCGCTATACCGCGCTGGATGGCTTCTCTCTCTCTCTCCCGCTTCTTCGTAGCTTCTATGCCCTTGCACGCGCGACGCTCTTTCTCAATGAAATTCGCGCGATGTGGGACAGAGGGTTCAAGAGGCCGATGACTTTCGTACGAGAGAAACGATGACGAATGCACGCGGAAGGAGAATTTGGAGAATCGTCTGCTAGGCTTCCTGGTTCGTGTATAGCTGAGAAGAAAACCGGTTCGGGAATAGCGAGAGACTATATGTATACTGAATGTATAAACACGGATGATTTTGCGACACGAGTGTGAGTGCGTATTATGCGTGCTCAAGCCAATTAATTTAGACGGGATTGGGTAATCGATCAAACGAAGGAAAAAAAGAGATTTTGAATTTGTAATTAACACGTGGCGATTTTGAATGTTTGACGAATCGACAATGATCAATGGGGGGGGGGGAAGGTGAAGACGAATTGCGCCGGATTTAATATTATGATGTTGTTTAGCGACTTAGTATTTTTTAAACGCTGAACGTACTACGTAAAAGAACGTCCAATGACTTGGAACTTACGATCTGTGGATTCAAAATTTGACACTGTTTCGACCGAGACGCTCCTAACTCCCATATTTCTATTTTCAGCCAGAATTTCATAACAACATTTTCCCTTATATTTTTGTTCTACCCATTGTCACTTTATTCAAGACCCTCATATTTCGACAATACATTCCACGGGAAAACCATTTTTTTTCCAAAAGCTACAATACATTATACAGTTTGAATTCTAATGCAAATCGATCATATTCAAACAGTTAAAGCGGCAGTCCCAAAAAATTTCCCCAAAATTTTGACATTATACTACCAAATGGACCATTTGAAACTTAGTAAAAGCCCCGAAGCAGCGATGTGTTTAATTTTTCATTTGGACAACCGAGGGGTAAACACCTGATAATCGGTAAACACTATACGGCGCGCTAAACCGAAACACACGTATAATAACAGACGGTAAACATTTTGTTATTGTCCGCGAGGGGTATTTAATGCGCGAATGAAGCCAAGACGAGAAAGAGAGACAGAATAAGAGGATTGACTGAATGACGCATGTTTTTTTTTTCTTTTATTGGACCAACGGGGGACGTGGCCCCGGTTTATTCATCCACGCTACCTTACACTAAACACGCCACTTGAGAACGAGAAAGAGAGTGAGAGTGAGAGAGACAGCTGACGAGCGTCTCCTTCCCCTCCTGTGCGCGTCACTTCACTCCTCCAAGCATGTGGGCGCTTTTGATTCACGACTTTTCACACGCGACCGCCGGTCCAGCCCCCCTGCATATCGAACGATCGAACCATACGCGCAGCGCTCCCGTATCGTCTGACGCAGCCCGCGCTGCAATGGATCCAAGAGTCCCGGAGGAAAGAGCAATCGAGCCACGCGTGTCCGTGTGCTCCAAAGGACAATTTGGAGGTTAGACGAACGGAACAAGGAGTCAGATGGCCAGGAGTCTGGGGCTAGATATACCGGGGCGAATTAAACAGAGAGCTTACCTCCTAAGCCATAACCAGGACGGCTTGGCGTTACAAAGTCGTGCGAAATCGAGCTCGCAGGCTCTGGAGAACAAACACGTCGGCGGGTCGAGACTCTAGCGCTTCTGTCAGGCCTGATGAAAGGAGAGAGGATCGTGAGCGGCTCGGGGGAGCGAGGCAGGAGGAGGAGCAGGCGCGTATATACTGTTTGCTGGATGCGCGAGTGCCAAGGTTATAGAGACGCGCGACGCCGACCTCGCTCGTTCTCTCTGTCTGTCTGCTCCGTTTAACGCTTCGCCCGATCGAGACGACGACCACGTCGACGAGATGATGATGCTGCTGCTGATGCTGCGCGCGTGCGACTTCTCTCCGGACCGCCTACTCTTTATTCTCTTGCGCGCGAGAGGGAAGAGAGAGAAAGACGGTACAGGGGGGGCTAACCTAACCCGAGAGTGTGCAGGCGGCCGCACGCGAGAGAACGAGAGAAACTACTCGAAGGACTCGGAGCCGGGGAGAGGGGAAGGACAGCAGCACCGAGGGTAGGCACCGCGACGTTGTTTCTTTACCTCAGCGCGAGCCCTACAGCTCTCGCTTCCACGCTGTTTTACTGGAAGACTGGCCGCCGGCTGGAAGAGGGATACCAGGCTAATCCGGGGAGTAGGCTCTCCGTCTCGGGTGATACCTACAAGCCGAGCGAATCTCCGAGCGCGCGCTCTCTTTCTCTCTGTCGCTCACGTGGACGTTCTATCGCGCGCCTCGTCGTGGAATAGGAGCAGCCCCGACGTCAGCTCGTAAAAATAGCGGCAATTGAAGGTTAAGCGCTGTGCTCTCTGCACGCCGACGACGGCCTGACTCTCGCTCGCCCGCTATCGCGAATAAAAGCCATCCTCGGGGGCCGTTATTATTGTTAACGACAAGCGACTCCGGCCGACCTGTGCGTCTCTCTGCCTAACGCGCAAATGCGCTCCTTTTTCGCTGTTGGCGTACATGGCGTGTATTGTAAGAGTGGGGGGAGCGAACACGCGCTCGTTAAATTTAAAACTCCGGTCTGCTAGCTCTCTGTACCTCCAAGGCTCCACCTTGAGCAAACGGATTAACTGCGACGTACAATTACGATGATATATTGTCGCGGCGAGAGAGCGAGCCTACTCTCTCGCGGGGGGCAGCCGCGCGCGGTGTTGGATATCACGGAAACGAAATCAGACGCGCGCACAACTATACCGGCACAGGCTAATTAGAGGCCGATTGTCAAGGACAATCAAACTCAGCTGCCCCTCTTTCCCCCTCCCGCTAGCTGTCCGTCTCCTGTGTGTACACGTATATATATATACAGCTGTATAGACACACCGGACGAACTGTTCAAAGGAGCTTTGTTTGTTATTTGAAAGCCAGGTTGGAGGGAGAGAGGCTAAAGGAGTCACTGGGATGTATAGCGGGAGAGGACGACTCTTGGATTCGGAGAGAGTGTGCGTACACCCCCACATGAAAGACACGCTGAATAAAAAGTGACGCTACCACCACGTGGCCCGTGTAGCTCAAACAGAGAGAGAGAGAGAGAGAGGTAGAGAGAGATTGAGCGCGAGAGAGACGGAGAGAGAAAAAGCAGGCGCGCGCCGCTCACGCGATCCGATGACACGAGGGAGGGGGAAGAGCCTGCGAGAAAGGACCTTACGTGGACGTTACGTGTATAGAGATATGTATGTGTGTGCCTCGCGTTGGAAGGACGTTTTTTTCTTCTCGTTACACAGCCAGGTCGAGCAACTCTCGTTTAATCATCTCGATATTGTAAAAACGGAGAAGACGACGATGGAATTGTAGAAAAGCGAGACTGCGTCAGCGAGAGAGGGAGCGCAGTAGGAGAAGTATGGGAGAGAAAGAGAAAACGGAGTCGCGGATTTATAAATACACGCGCGTGCTTGGTGCGGATACCTATACTGCGCCGTGTCTGCGCCCGAAAGACGACCTGGGGAACGCGGAGGAGAGTCGGTCTCTCGTCACGCGTCCTCAGCGTCCGGCCCCTCGCTCACCCGTGTGCGCTCGTTGTGTTTTTTTTCTCCCTCTTTGGCGGCGAGTAACGGGAACGCGGCGGAGGATGCCAGGAGGAGGAAAGAGAAGGCGCACCGAGAGCCGTATATAGCAGGAGGAGAATACGTAGCGTCTGCTTACCTCGGCGAGAAAGAGAGAGAAAAGCCGTTGGGCGTATTATAACCAGGGGGCCTCTGGGGTTGGGCTCTAATTGAGCGAGGACGTTCTATCGCTGATCATCCTTCCGCCTGTCGCACACTCGGTCGAAGTCTCTGTATCACACAGGTTCCAGCGGGGTGGCAGAGAAGGACTCCGCGGAAGAGCAAGAGAGAGGTGTGCGTGTGTAGATCGCGCGTCTCTTTCGTCGCAAAGGCCGCGCGCGGCCGCGGCTACTGCACAACTGGCGACGGCGCGTCGGCGCGCGCGGCGCTTAGCGGGGCCTCCTCGCGGAAAACGCCCGCGTATATGTGTGTGCCGCCGCGGCTCTCTCTCTCTATGCTCCTCCCCCCCTGAACCGCTCCTTGCGCGCGCTCTCTCTCTCTCTCTCTCGAGCTGCAGCGCGCCCTTCGCGATTCAAGCGAGAGAGAAACTGCAACAGCCGTGTGCATGCAGCGACTGCACCTATAAAGCCGAGATACAGACATACGTGCACGAGGCTTGTGCGTATGCGAGCCTCTTCTCCTGCACTTTGCCCGCAAATTGAGCGTAAACTCTCGCGCTTATACTTGCTCTCGTGTCTTGCCAGACGTACAGCCTTGTCGGCGAGACGTTCTTGGATCTGTTCTTTTTTCCTTTTAGTCGTAGGCGAAGGGACGGATTTGACTCGTCTACTCGAAAAGGCCCTCTTTGTTCCTTGGGTCTGAGAAAAATTTCGCCGGAGCCCGGGGGCAAACAAATTGCGGCCTACGCTCGAAGCGCGTGTGCGGATGAAAGGAATTGTTGAGAGGACTATAATTACTTTGTTATCGCAATGAAAATTCCATTGACAAGTGGTTTTGTAAAGCCTTCGCTTCTCTTTTCTCGCCATACCGTGCAGACGAGGAAAACAATGATTTTAACAGCGGTCAACTTTTATCGGCATTGTTTTTTTTTCGCGTTACACTTCAACTTTGGCTTGTGCGCTAAATCACGTTGTTATCGGCGCTCGATTGATGATAATCGAGAAATTCCTTAAAAAAGAACGTCGTAAAAGCAAAGCCGTCTCGCGTGTCACTTCAACTTTGGCTTGGATTACCAGTTGGCCGTTGTCAAAATATTTACGATCTTAAAGGATGTTGTTGCGAAGTTAGGCTAAAATCGAGATATCGCCTTTTGCGCTTTACTGGATTATAATTATGCGTACGTACGTTTTTAGATTTCTCGATATACGAGTGGAAAAATATTTGAAAAAAGAACTTCTTTCTTTTTTTTATAATTCGAAACACTTCAAGAATGTATATCCTTGTTTTAAATATAGATTGGAATGCTTTCAATTATTTTTTTTTTTATTGCAATTACAGACAGATTATCTGCGTCATCGTGATATAACAACGTAAATCTTAATAGGACTAGGTCGACTTGAATACTTGTTGACGGTATACTTCAAAACTTTTTGTACGGTGTTGTCGCAGGATGACACAACTTCCTTGCTTACGTAGCAATTAAAAAGCAAACGAGCTGCGATTTGTTGTATTTTGTTAAAAAATTGTTATTGTACAAAACATTACGCGAAAGCAATATGTTATGAAAAAAAAATTTATAAATACATACCGCGATGTTTTTTTTTCTTTATTATTCAAGTATCGTCACAACAAGGAAAATTAAGGCTAAAAAATGCATAATCTTATGCTTAAAATATTTTATTCATTCTTTTTTTAAATAACTTTATAAATTTAGAGCGACACAGTTCTGCCGACAATATGCAACTAATTTAAACGAAGTACGATAAATTTCAGGTAAAAATAAATATTATTACCAGTTGCTTCGAGTAGCCTGCTCGAGAGGTTTTAACTTTTTCTCATTCGATAATACTCAATTCCATGTCATTAAAGGCACGTGAGAGATTTATTTTCGGAGACTGATAAAAAAAGGTGAAATGCAAAATTATTCTCGGAAAAATAGTAGGACGAAATTTAGCTTTTTGTATTCCGCAAGGATTTCCGAACATTTTTCATTTTATAGTTTATTCAAATGCCATGCTCCTTCGGCTTCTGGAAATTCGTAAAAGTTAATGAGACCACGACGTTGATATATATACGCGGGAATGCAGCTGTATACGTACGTGTGTCCGCTGCACTTTTGCCTTTAAAAATTTAACGACCGAAATACAAAGCCGAAAATTTCCGGGAAATCCGGCAGAGATACAATTCCTATTAATGTTGATTATTAACGAAGCAAACACAAAGCAACTCGTCAAAGTCGATATAAATTAATTTATTATACACATCAATTGTATACAGCTGCTCTCGAGTATCGATGATCTAAGATGCACCGATATTTTTGTAAAAACATGTTTTTTTTCCATCGCGTTTTTGACACAATAAAAACAAATCTTGAAAAAATAATACACGGTATTCCAACGTTGTTCAATAGTCTCGCTTTGAATCGTCGAGTTGCATAATCGGAATCACGTGCGCGCAGAGGATACGTCTCTAAAACTCGTTTTTAAAGACGAGATAAAAAAAGCAACGCGTTGCAGGCTGTAATAAATGCTATTCGTAATCGGGTTGCGCGATCGTGGTAAGATGAAAAAAAAGGAAAACAAAAAAAATTCGCGCTGGTCATTATTAATCGTTTCTCTGTAAATTGTAGGCGGTAATGGTGTTTTAAACATCGGTTGTTATAGACGCGTGTTTACAAAGGAAATAAACCTGCTGGCTCATTTAAATTGATTGTGCAGCTCTTGGTCGTAATCGGAAATTTTCTTTTTTTTCCTATATATCAATAAGAGTGTAACGTTGAAACTAGAAATTCTGCCTAGATAAGGGTCGGCATCAATAATGCTGTTAAAAATTCGTTAAAATTTTATCAATAATCGCGGATACGGTATTAACGAGTCGACGATGAAATCGTTGAAAATGTCGAGTGCCAGGCCGGAGGGGTAGATCGATAATGGCGATAATAAAATTTTCACGATTAACAGGCTGTGTCCATACTCGCGCTGGGAAGAGGAAGTGTTTCTCGGTGCGTAAGAAAAAGCAAGTGCCCTCGGAGAGAAGAGAGAAGTCGAGAGGGAGAGAGCCGGATGAAGCGATCGTCGTCCGGCTAATTGATAGAATAATCTCGCGATTAGAGCGAGCGAGAAAGAGAGTTGAATATTGGCGCGCGCGTTCGCGACCCGAGATAAAAAGAGCCTCGGCGATTTATTTCGGTCGCCGGGGGCAGTCGCCAACTATCCGTGTAGTGTCAACGACACGCCACAGACTCCTCTTTCTCTCGAGATTAGAAGAGCATGCCAAAGCCACGGGGAGAGCATATGCAGCTGCCGCCGCCGAGCAAGGAAAAGCGAAAAAGCGCGGGGGGAAAGTCCGGGGGCTTTGGATTCGGCAGCTGCGGCCGCCTCACGCCGACTCGGCCAATCGGACGAGCAGAGCGCCCGGGTGGGGACGGTGGCGTGATCCGCGGGCGCCCGATGACGTCAGCCGCACACGGCTCCGTCCGTGGGCTGGCGGCTCTCTCTCTCTCTCTCTCTCTCTCTGCACGTTGTGCGTCGGAGCGCAAAGGAAAGCTGCTGGCTCCCGCAGCAGAGATGGCAATCAATAAATTCGCACGCGCGTACATGCATGCCCAGAGAGGCCGCCTCCTACTGACTTCGCCAAGCTCTGCAGTCTCGCTATGTAGACGTCGGCCGTCAGCTGAGAGAGCCGGCTTAACGACACTCCCCCCCCCCCTTCCTCTCTCCGCTCTCTGCCAACACCCCCCTATGCCGCTACTCTCCTCAACGCATGAATGAACGTTTTGGCTTGATTGTGCCCCGAGTATCATGCGTGAGCGTGAGTTTCTTTAACTTTTTCCATTGGAGCTCTCTTGGCTTTCATTGAGAATACGCGGAATTTAGTGATATTTGTTGGGGGAAGAGTTTTGCGGAATTCATCGTTCTCTACCGTTTCTCTAAAGTACATTCTTAAAATTATGTAAGAAAAACATTATTTTGAAATCACTAGTTGAAAAACTCAAGTTTAAAGAAAAAAAAACAAATAATAAGAAACATCGCTCGAAATGATCAGTGAAACAAACACTTTACAGTAGTAGTCATACTTTAATTTTATAAAAAATTATCTTAAAGCTAACATTTTCATAAAATTTTTACACAGAATTTATGTCAAATTCAGATTTTCAATAAACTCATATTTTGTTGAAAACCTGAATAATTTTTTTTTAGTTAACGGAATATAATTTTAAAAAAGTATATAAATGTTAATCTTACAAATTAAGGTAAAATACAATCGCTAACAACTAAGAGTTCTTTGATTCTATCATCTATACAATGTTCTCATTTGTCTTTTCACAACACACCGTTTGAAGTCTTTGCGCTAAAATTCATGGGTTAATCGCGTGTAAAAAATAAAAGAATTTGACTTTTTATGCATGCGTTTGGTCGTCTTCTACGAAGTCATAGGCTTCTTCTCTCGTCACACACTCGACGTGAGAAACTTTGTTCCTAAATTTGACTCCGTAAAATTTATTTGCATGTTGTAATAATTCTGGCCTAAAATGTTGATAAAGAAATCGATATTATAAAAAGTGAAAAGATATTCGTTCCAATTATTTTTACAAAATTTCTAATTACCTGAAAGTAGTTGTAATGAATTGAGCTTCACCACTAAGCTCATGAATCATGTCAGCTACTGCTTTTCTGTGCTGTGCGTCAAGAGCTTGATCGATCTCGTCAAACAAATAAAAAGGTGCTGGATCACATTTTTGAATCGCGAAAATATTGGCTAATGCAACAAGTGACTTTTGTCCTCCGGACAATTGATTCATTTCTCTCATTTCTCCCTTGTGTCCAGTGAATGATACTCTAATACCTGCGAATATAACGTGATTAGAAATCATAATACTTGCATCGTTCACACGTTGTAACATAATTCAATTTAACTCACCAACTCCAATGAAACGATCAGAATCAGCTGTTTCGTATTCTGTTTCGCCGTTATCTTCGCCATCGGCAGTTTTCATGACCAATTGAGCGTGACCCGAAGGAACCAGTTTTTTAAAGACTTCAGTAAAATATTTACTAACCTGTTGAATTATGTACAATGTAATACTATATAATTAAAATACAATTTTGATTTTTTTTTTAAATTTATAAATTAAACAGTAAATATTTTACCTGTTTGAAAGTGAATTGTATAGCTTCACACTTTCTTTGCTCAAGAACTAACATTAATTCTTTAATTTTTTCGTCGGCTCTATCGAGCTCTTCTTTTCTTTTTACTAATTTTTCTTTTTGTTCACTAAATGATGTGAATTGGTCCAAAGCTTTTTTATTTACATGACTAAAGTTAAAACAAACGATTAGTTAGTACAAGTATTGACACAGCAATCAATTTTTTGAATAATTATGACATCATTACCTGTATTTCTTCAAGTGCCCATTAGCCTCTTCCATCTTTTTAAATAATTGTTTTGTTGACATATTATTAAATTTTGCCAAAGATTCCTTATTGGGAAGAGCACCAAGTTCAGTGATTTTTTGCGTTAACTCAGATATGTTCTGTTGAAACATATTCATTTTACTAGCTAATTTTTCAAAATCCTTGGCATCCGATTCCATTTTTTCTTGTGCCTCCTTTTCTTTTGCTTTCCATTTTTCAACTTCTAATGCCTCTGCTTTTTGCTACAAAGTAAATAGTTCAAATTAAATCATTATGAATTTCTAAAAAAGAATTTTCAAATGTTTTCTATAGCGTACCTTTTTAGCTGCAGCAGCAACCTTTTCATTTTGCGACTTGAATTCGGCGTTATTTTTCAGTAGTCTTTTTTCAATATCAGATAATTGAGTTCTGGAAGTCTCTAAATGTCTCTGTCGATCTTCTACAGAAATTTCTTGCAAAGCTTGAACCAACTCATCTTTTCTTCTAATCAGATTATTGGTTAATAAATTTTCCAACTTATTTTTTTCAGCCTCCAATTTCATTCTTTTAACAAAAGCTTCTTTATTTTCTTTTGTGAGACGTCTGATCGCATCATTCAGTGAATCTACTTGATGTTGATCGGCTACTGAAAGTTGTTCCATAAGGTCTTGATGTAATTCACTTTCCAGTCCTTCCCTTGTAGCACTCATAGCTTCTAAGTTCGATCTACACTGCTGTAAACTTTTCTCTTTTGGTAATCTATACCTTTCAATTGCACTCAGTTCCTCTTTCATAATACGTATTTCGCCTTTCATTTTATCATATATGTCTCTGCAGTGATACAAAATTATAAGTAAAAAATATTTCAACAATATTATTATTTTTTGTGAAAGATTTTACCTTGCTTTGCTGTTTTTCGTTTCAGTTCTTTGCATTTCACTAACGTACGTACTTATGTTACGATCGGCATTCCTAATATCCTCTCTCAATGTTGACAATTGAGTTTCTAATGAATTAATTTGAGACATCAATTCCGATCTAGTTTTTTGTATTTCCAATCGAGATCTCATTGTGTTAAAATATCCTCCCGTCAATGAACCTTTAGATGACACTTGATCTCCCTCCAGCGTAACGCAATCCAAACCGGAAGTTCGCGCTAAGCTTGTAGCCGCCTCCAAATTACGGCAAATAAGAGTTTTTCCAAAAATATACCTAAATTTTTACATTTGATGTAATTACAAAATTTATATTTTTTGAATTTACATACTATGCAAATAAATAACTTACCTTAATGCTTTATCATATTTTGCATCGTAATTTAATTTTGATATCATTGGAATGGCATCTGGAGTTCTTGGATAATCAATGTTTTTGACGTGTAAACGATTGAGCGGCATAAACGTTACCTCTCCAGGTAAACGTTGATTGTTCATTTCTTTCAAGATTTTAGTACCGAATTTATCAGTCTCGACAATGTGATGGAAAAGACGGTTTCCAGCTGTTACTTCCACAGCCATGTACACGCTTTTATCACAGTCGAAATTTTCAATGACCGGACCATAGTAACTGCTGACTTCTCTTGCCATATCGGATCGCTCTCTATTGAAATATAAAATACAGTAAATTAATAATTTATTTAGTTAGAACTATTATTTTATTTTAGTGAGCTATGCTAACCTGAATGTGTCAAGCACTTTTCGCACGCTGTCTCTGCCGTTAAGAATAGGCTTACCAGCCATAGATCTAAGACTTTGATCAGCTTTTGCCAAATCTTCTTTCAACCCAGACAATTCTAACTGAAATATACTCTCTTGGCGATACCTTGAATAAAATTTATTTACTAATGAGGATTTCAAATTCTTTATTTAAATTTCACAAAGAGAATACTTACTGTTCTTTACGGGATGCTTGACATTGATCTTTCAGCTTATTCAAGTCATAATATTGTTTATTGTGCTCATCAACTGAGGTTTTTTGGCGCTCCATTTCTAAGGTAGATTCTTGTATTTTCTTTTCCAAAGTAGCACGTTTTTCCTCATCTTTCTTTAAATCTTCTGCAATTTTCTTTTCATGTTCGTCTTTATCCTTTATTTGCTTATTTAATTGTTTTAATTCTTGTTTAATCCAATTATCACGATCATCCTATTTTTAAAATGAATTTTAATTTGATTCTTATAATAAATGAAATCCAAATGAAAGAATGAAAATCTATCTGACCTTTGTTGTAAATTGACTACCTCTGCCTTGTTTAGCATAGAGTTCTTTTCGCTTTTGTTCCTTTAGAGCTAATTCTCTTGTAATTTCTTCTTCTTTCCGTTTCATTTCTTCATACTGTAAATTCATTTTAATGATTATTAACATTCATAAAACAAAATTATGGTTAACTCAATTGTTTGTTTTTACCTGTGGCTTTATATTTTCCAATTCAGCTTCTTTTGCAGCTATTTGACTTTTTAATTTATTCAATTCATCTTCAGCTCGTATACGACTGTCATTATCACCTTTAACTTCTTCCATTAGATCATTTATTGTCAGTGTAAGTTTTGTTTTTTCCTTTAATAATTGTTGTTGTTCAGCACTGAAAATTATTACAAAAACATGATCTTAGAAGTATTTAAAGATAAATACTGTATAATTTTCATTTAATACACTAAAATTTTGTTTTACCTAAGAGTATCTCGCTCTTCTTTAGCTGTTTGTGCTTCCTTTTTAGCTTCCTTATGCTTTTTGGTAGCTAATTTGACTTTTTCTTGGGCAGTTTTAACTTCTGCAGTTAAGCTAGCTTGCTCTTGGCCACTTCTTGCTCTAGATGCTTCCAGTTCTTCAAGCTTACGTTTGTTTTCTTTCAATTCCCGCTCATGAATAATATATTCTAAAGTTCTACGTTGTTTATCCCATTTTTGATATTCTTTAAGTTCTTCCTTTTCTTCACTTAAAGTTTGTAATCTTTCCTCTAAAATTTTAAATAAAAATTAATGCTCCTGCAAAAAAGAAAAAAAAAGTTTAATTTAGACTGCTTACCAATTGTACGGAGAAAATCTTGAATTTTTTCGAGTTT
The DNA here is from genome assembly GCA_030522585.1 of Anagyrus pseudococci. NCBI lineage: Eukaryota > Metazoa > Arthropoda > Insecta > Hymenoptera > Encyrtidae > Anagyrus > Anagyrus pseudococci. The sequence goes on along the minus strand of JAPYYQ010000693.1, from coordinate 28,299 downwards.
TCCTTCTGTTTCTTTGAGGATAGCCATTGATTCTTCTCTCCTTTCATCATAAACTCTGGTTCCAGCTACTTCTCTTAATAATTTTAATCTTTGAGAATCAGGTGCTGTTGCCATTTGATTAATCTGAAAATAATTGAAAACAGATTGTTAAAATTTTTGTAAATTAAATTTAATGATTTTAAAAATACAGTAAGTAAAAGAAATTTTTACCTTTCCCTGCTTAACAATATAATAAGGATTTGATCTGGAAAATCCCGCTGACTCTAAAAGATTCATCACATCACTTCTTGTTACTATTTTTTTATTTAAAAAATATTGATCTTTCTTAGATCCTATCACTCTCCTCAAATATACTTCATCTTTGTCAATCTAAAGGAAAATAATAAAAAATTAATAAAGTTCAAAGATGAATAATTTTCTTTAAACTTACAGGTAGCCTCTGATCAGAGTTATCAAATATGATTTCCACATGAGCAGATATCACCCTGGGTCCAGTTCCTTCATGAAGCAACCCTTGTCGCTGCTCTGGTCGCAAATGAGAAAACTCATCGCTGAGCACAAATTGAATTGCATAGAAGAAGTTACTTTTTCCAGATCCATTTCTGCCAACTAGAATGCAAAAATTAAATATTTAATGGAAATGTAAGCATTACAAAGTTCACGTTTTTTATGATAAATATACAAAACTTACCAACTACATTGTGCTTTGGATCAAACGGTTCTACCACAGTTTGCTCTCTGTAAGACTTGAAGCCTTGAATAATTACCTGTAAAAATATTGTAATTTTATAGTAATTATAAAAAACAATTTTTGAAAGTTATGAAAATCTGAAAGCAAAATTCAAATTTCACTGAAGAGCAACAAAATAAACACGCAATATAGGTTAGAATACTTAAATCTTATTAATTTTAACAAGTGACTTAAACGCTATACGCGTATACGATGCTCGCGATAATCGCCACCAAAAATCCATTTTACCCTTTATCGGACATCACCGCCTGCACCTGTTCATCCAACTCATACAGCAGCGATGAAATAAAAATAAAACGCGCAGCATTGTTTTGATAACCAGTCGAAAGTCTCAAGTCCATATGCACCGTCGCGAAAATCCCCCCGTGCAAAGCTCGCCGGATCTTCCAATTCGAGAACGAAATAAAAGAAAAGCAGCGACAACAAAATCTCAGGGGAAATCCCGTGTGAGAGTCGAAAGCGGAGATCGGCCGCAACGGTGAGAAAGAGAAAGAGAGGCACCGTTATGAAAACTCGCGACGGCGTCCCGCGCTTGCACACAAAACTCAAGCGGCGTCGGTCTTTCTGGCTTACCTGCTTGATGAACATCTTCGCGGTCGCTCGGTCAGACTGGCATTTTCGCGAGTGCACGGGCAAACAAGCATCCGAGGGGACTCGGTGACAGGGCCGACCTGAAGAATGGCGGGAGCGGCTATTATTTACCTGCACCGCTAGCGCAGAATAACACTACGGCGCGAAGCCGCCATTCCTCTGCTACACTGACTCTGCCGGGCTCGCTCTCTCTTTCTCTCTCTCTCGCGGCGGCGCTCTCTGTGTGGAGAGGGGAGGCGGGGGGACAGGCCCGTGTCGGGGAACAGGGCCGCCAACCGTTTCGAGGAACTACCCGCGACGACAGGTTTGAGCGGGAACGCGAGTTTATTGTTGTTAACGTTGCTTAACGGCCGCACTGACTCGAACTTTTTGAACGTGGTTGTAATACGTAGAGATATCGTGATTTGGTGTGCGAGGGGAAAAAGTGTGTGATAAAAGTGAATAAACTCGGCAGTGTTTATATTTAAATAGACTTTATTTTCTCTTAGTTCTTCTTTTTCGTTTGGTGATGTACACGTAAAAATTAAAGGTGTCATACAAATTTTCATAGTATTTACTCAGTATTCTGCGAAGTTTATCAAAAGGACGAGAATTTTCAAGTAGCGTAGCCGGGTATTGGAAAATATGCGCGAACTTCGGTACAGTTAACGATTTTTTTTTTATACACAATCTCAAAAATAACAGAGCCTACAAAAATCTCATCTTAGTTGCTATTCCACTGGGGTCGTTATGGTAAGTAGAATTTCTTTATCTTTGATAAATCAATTACAAAATTACTTCTTTCTTTTTCTCTTTACACTATGTTTCATAATATTTTACCAAGATTAAAGTTTTGTAAAAGTGTAACTTATCACATTAGAAATCAATTTAAATGTACACTAGCGTTGTACTGCTTCAATTTGATTTTAAATGACTTGTTTTAACTAGTTTGAAAAACCAATTGGTTGTACAAGTCTACAAAGAAGTTGTATAACTATACAAAACTATTGTAGTACATAAATAATTTTCATAAATGCCTTATCTGTTTGTAACATCAAATATTGCATTTTAATTTACTTCAATACTGCCCCGAGCTTTCTCTTTTTCTTCTGGGACAACACGGCCTTGCGCACACCAGACTGTTGCAGCTGACCTGTAATATAAGAATAGCAGACATAGTAATACTTAAATATAATAATGAGATAACAATTTTTAACAAATTTTACTAACTTAAAACATTTTGGTGGCATGTGGTATACTTGATACCATAACGAAAGAGCTAATAGCAAACTCCATGTCCTCAAGGGACATAAGATGGTTGCAAAAGTTCCGTAAGCCAGCCAAAAGAAAAAGATCATCAATACTTGCAGTGTGACTAACAGTAGAAACGGTAGGTGTTCCCAGCATATGAATAACAAATTGGTAGACTTTCTATAAGGATTTTCTAAATATTCCAATCTGCACAAACACACATTAATTTTCATTAGAACAAATAATAACTTGTAGACAAGTTTGTAGTTGTATTAAACAAACTGTTTACCTTCTGCTTGCGCGATGAGCCACAATGAGTATTAATGGAAGATGAAAGGAAAGCAGTTGGAAGAAACCGTACGCATAAGTAAATGATTCTGGAAGAAAAGAGTCGCCAATGTACGTTCCCCAAGCAAATACAATTCCCACGTGATTGTCAATTATTTCGCCGATTATCCATGGTCCTAGAATTGTTAAAAGTGCATTGTTTACTTCATAGTGCTTCCCATTTACATTTTAAAGAATAGCATACTGCAACTATTCTTACCAACAAGCAAATATCCGGCGTACAAAACAAGCGGATAGAACAGCCGATCTACAGTCGATAAAATCCAATGGCTCCTGAGCCACCAGTGTGCCAGCTTAAATCGTAGCTTGGGTGGGCCGTTATTTTTCCCGTACACGACTGCAAAGTAATCAGATTATTAACTTTTTTGTCCCTATATCTTTGTAGAAACCATAAATGACACTCACGGTGATAGCTGTTGTGGTAAACCCTGAGGATACAGAGCGGTAGGACTAGTAAGATGAAAAGCGTCGCGAACATCATCTGAAACTGAAATGCACGAAAAGTTAAGAAAGAAGCTTAGGATTACTCGTTTGCGGTTTGTCCTACTTACTATCCGAGTGACGTTCGACATGAGTATGATCCTCGGTAAGACGCCAAACGCCAATCTGCTGCCGTCCAGCGAAAAGGCCTGGGTAACGATTTTCTCTCTACCTTCCACGTCTATGACTTGTACCTTTGATTGAAAAGAGTATTAGTACGAGGCTTTTGATTGGTCATTGACGTTTCTCACCTGAACGTAGTTTATGCCAGTCTTGTACTCTGAGGAATTCCACTTTGCGACATAGAGGGGACCCTCGATGTGCCTGCAGTCGGTCCAATTTTCATCGTTCACCCGCACCTTTACGGATTTAATATCTACAATGGAAAAGGCCAGAGCTCTGAAACATTAAAATATACCTTTAACGTTTTTTTCATACTTTGGTCCGATTCCCCCCAAAAAAGAAGAAGAAGATACGTTAATAAGCCAAAATATTATTCAGATGTGTACAAGGATGAACATTGAATTTACCTTATGTGAGTAGAATCGATGATTGATTGGAGGTTCTCTTTGTGTGGCATCGCGAATTGCGCATTCTTCGGGTTGGTGATTACGGCAACCGGCCAGTTACGATGCTCGACGTCCGCGAATGAAAACTGGCCATGGTCAATGACGCCAAGCCTATACCTGCGTGACACATTGCCAGCAACGTCCAGCAGTTTTAACCATTTGATATATTTACGTTAGGCGAATCGAGACTACAGCTCGTACAGTGAGAAAAGAGACAGTGACAGTGATAGATTAAAGTCAAACTACAAAGCGTGAAAAGAGAGAAGAGCATCGAGTTCGTAGTGGAGGGAGAAGGGGGTGCGATCAATTTTTTAAAAAGCCGATCGACCTTTAATCAAAAAACAGATACAGCCGGGTGTAATTGAGGATTTAACGAGTGGAAGGGGTAGAACGAGGATCTTATTCGAAATAGGAGGCAGTTCCGGATTGCGGTAAGGGAAGCCGCTACTTTATAAACGTACTTGTCTATATAACTGTTAGCCGTGGCGGACCGATAAGTAAGTTCGAAAATAGAAAAGGACGGAGAGATAGAGAGAGAAAGAGTAGGCCGTTAGGCTCGCGCCTGCAAATTACGCAAGCCCGAAAAATTTGCATTGTATAAATTAGCATAATTCCCTTTTGACTATGTACGGCCGCGATAATTTAACTGACACATAACGCGAACGAGCACACGATCGAGTTGGGCGGAAAAGAAAGGACCAGGTGGGGGGGGGTGACTCTAGGGGGGAATTTCGCTGGGCCGGCAGATAACGGCCTGGAGTTTCGAAAGTGACACGCGTCGTTATCGCGCCTCGTTAGAAGTAGGAAAGAGGGTGGAGGGAGAGTTGGGGGGTTGGAGGGAGAGATCTCGTAATGACAGCTTCAAAGTAATGTGGCGCTTACATTCTATTATCTTTCCAATCAGCCAGCTCCAGCTCGAGAAAGCCAGCCTGTTGTAAACTGTACATGTTAGGCACTGTGCCACCAAGCGTGTGAAAGTGACCGCATAAATACGTCATACTTTCTTCGTATTTACCTACATATTTCGTTACAAAGCATTAATACAAGAGAGAAGCATTTTCCTGCGGCTGCTGCTGTTGCGCTTTTGATTTTTTTTCTTTTTTTTTTTTAGTCGTTTTATTTGTATTACACTAGTTGGCGTCAATTGATCACTCGATATAAGTGTACTTCATTCAGCCACTACGTCTCTTTTAAAATTTCGACAAAGCAAATTAATTATAGTAGCGTTTTCCGAAGCGATATAAGTAGAACGTATTTTAATTACTGCTTGACAAGCGGTGAGCAATAACGTTGCAGTTTACGATTGACGTTTGTTTTTTTCCTTCTTGTTCTTAAATTATTAGCTTCTCTTTCTTTGCAAAATGTGATTTATTATACTATTGAAAAAAAGAGCGTCTAAAAGACTACGAGTTCTTGAACGATTTATTCTTCATGCGTGACTTCATAAATTATGTTCAATGAACTCTTCTCATTCAATTTCTGTATTCCTTTATTTTCATTCTAACAGTATCATAAAAGTATCCCTTTTTTGCAAGAAATAAAAGCTGAGCATGATTAATCAAATTTTTCGATTGATAAAAGTAGCCTTCTAATTTCATCACGTTATACTTATATTATTTTCAGTTGATAACTAAATTTCCAGTGTAATCATCAAAATACCATATTAATACAAATTTTTCTAAATAAATAATTAATAATTGTTAACTACTTCATCCTTGAAGACACAAATTTACGAAAAAATTTGTCTTTTCAATAATGCCTTTGACATTGAAATGTCAAATAATCAATACATAGACTTCTATTGTATCTGCTCACCGTCAAACCCAGCAACCCATAATTATCGTTAAATACAAGTGTAAGAATAGTAACCAGATTCAGTCGCGACATTAGCGATTTAAAAATCGGTTACCTCACCAGCCGAGCCCTCCCACCGTCACTCCAATTAATTAATCCACCATTATCCACCATTCCATAATTACGGATTTAAAAAACAAAATATCATAAAGCGTGACATACCTATGATTGCTCTAACACCACCTTCGTTCGGCGCAACGATGCAGGAGGTGGGATAGTGTCCAAACCAGACGATATAGTCAGCGCCGCTTTGCCTCGAGACGTTGACGAGCTGATGAAGCTTGTCGACTTCGAGCTGATCGAGGGCCCCGACGAAGTTGAAGGGCCGCTTGGGCCCGGGCTCGACGCAGGCATCCAACGCTATGAAGCTGTAGAGGTGCGAGCCCAGGCGCAACTGGTGCATGTAGGAGCGGGCGTGCTTGCGGCCCTGCACCGAGTACGAGGCGTAATAATTCTCCTTCGATCGGGCGTCGAACACGTTGAAATTGTCTGTTGATTTGATGAGTCGCTGGAGAATTTATCGATCGCAGCATGCACGCGCTGCTGCTTCGGCTTATGCCGTCTGTTATATACTCTTTCGTTTGATGATATGATTTTAAGGGTATACACGAGCTATTCTTTTTTTTTCTGTGGGTACTTGAGAATTTATTCCTCTTTTTTTTTCAGGGAAATTATTTATGATGTAAGACAGAAGAAGTCGAGTATATTTTTTGTGCGCACAAAGATATTTCAGGAGGGTAAGTCGAGGAGGGCTCAAGCATTGAGAGAATATAAAGAGCGCTCTTACCGTGATTGCCTCTTACGTCCAGCCATGTCGTTCTCTCGGTAACTTTGGTATCGTTGAGGATCTTTTGGTAGTTCACCCACTCGTCCTCGAATTGCCGCGAGCCTATTCTATCCGAGGATATTGCGTCCGTTAAATCACCTGCAAAATTTCGCGGTAATAAAAAGAAAACGACACAGACACAGTGATAATTATCAACGAATTTCTGAATTCTTCATTAAATTCTATAAGTGGACGTGTTTATCGGGCGCGAGAGCGCATTACATTCATTGAATAAAAATAAAGAGAGACGCGCATTCGAAAGTGGTGTGTCTAATTGAAGAAAGAGATACTTTAAAAAATTTATCCGAAGGTCGATAGGTTAATATTTCAGTTTGCAAGCCGTTAATTAAACTCATTAAGCGAACTTTCATAAAGTGCGATAAGACTTTTTGTTTATCGAGGTTCTCTTTCTCTTTTATCTTATTCAACGAGAGCGAGGATATTGCAAATATCAGTTCATACGCGAGTGACAATCAAGACGATAGAGAGAACGCGTTGCAGTAACATTGACAAAAAAAACTATATGATACATTACCAGATGCGAGTACAACCGTAGGCTTTATCGAATCGACTGTTATATCACAAAACTCCTTGAATTCCGTTATTCTATGTGGGTCCCGAAAAATGCTTATGTGTAAATCAGTGATCTGAGGAGCAAATGAGAGTACATCGTTATTATCATAGAGGATGAAAGCTTAATCAGGCTGAAGGGGTGGTACTCACTTGGAGAAACCAGAGAAGGTGGTCCGACGAGTCGGCGATGTTGTACTTTCTTGGGCTGGACCATTTTGATTCGGCGTCTGGGTTAGCTCGGCTGATGCTTATCGCCTTCTCAAGGGCGTGAGAGTCGACGTCGATAATGTTGGCGACGTTCGCCACGAAAATCGACAGCATTAACACGAGCATAAGAATCGCCAGTGTTAAGTTAGCGATTTTCATTTTCGTCAAATCCTACGCCTCCTCCAGCGGCCTCTTCTTTCTCTTGCTGTATCTGCCGTTCGCCGGGTATCTGTTTCACACGTTTAATTAGTTCTTTATTTTTTCATTCAGCAATAGATAGTTAAAGCTTATTTTATCTATTTTTATTTTCGAAACAAGGAACTATTTTTTTTTAATTTTCATCTATTAGATCCGTGTGTATTCGTAAGCGCGCGAAGCGTGAAATAAATCGTCCGGTTGTTTCAGAGCCTTTTGAAATATTGAAAACTTTTAACTCGCCGGGATTCTTGACAATGTAATTACGTGCAATTTCACGCTTTTGCCTGTCACGCGAACGCAATTAAGCCGGCCTTTTTTTCTCTGTATCAGAACAAGCTCGAAAAAGACCTTCAACTTCCTCGCGGTATTAGATGAGTTTTTCCGTATCCAACACACACGTGCACGCCCGAGGTGTACGTGTCTTTTTCCTTCGGAAATTTGCAATAATGCGCAATAATTGAGAACATATGGCTCAACCACCGCACTCGACCAACATTTTCTTTCGAATCGTTGAAAAGAGGAAAAAAGCTCTACGTAGATCGATCGTATATTATCAAAGATAAAAAATAAAAGACGTTGGCTCGGTGGTCAATCGAGGCGAGCCGAAAAAATTACGCAACCCGGCCTTTATTTTTAAAAGCGTCAACAATGTATGAACCGATTACTAACCGATCAGTCACGTATTTTTAAACGTCGAGCCATATATACATACGCGAGCACATGTATGTATCTCGAAACTTATGCCTCACCCAATTAACTCGAGATCCAAAAGACCGAGAGCGTGGTACGGTACATTAGCTATATACCTATACAGCGATCGGAAAACAATCAAGCTACACCAATAAATCTTGGGAAAAAAAAGAAAACAAACAAGAAATAATTATTTCCGCGAAGGAGTACCGGGTTTCTCTCTCATTCTATTATTATAACATTCGTTTCACACGCGGCAGTTGTGGCGGTCTCGGGCGCTCTCGGCATATTCCTCTCTCCCTCTCTTTCGTTCTCTCAGCTGGAGCGTGGCATTGATCAGTGCCGGAGCGTCGAGAGCAGGTTATGTTCTTATCAACAAAGCGTCGGAGGAGACAGAGAAAGAGAGGGAGAGGTGCTGCGTCGAGGTCTGGAGTCGGAGAAAAAAAACGGAGAGAGAGGGAGTCGAGGGGCTGTAGGCGAGAGGCGGAAAAAGAGAGAGAGAGCGCGAGCTTACCTGGGATGTTGTCCGGGGCTCAGCGAGCCCAGTTCGAGGCCAGCCAGAGCGGCTGCTGGCCTCTCGCGCTTGGATTTTGACGAGGGGACGACTCGCGGAGCTCGCGCCGGAGATGAGGCTCGAGTCGGAGTACGAGGAGGCGGCCGCTCATGGTTTCATCGTCCCTTTGCCGCTTCTCTTCCTCTCACTCTCTCCAACAACAACGCGTTGATACGCTTCGCGTCTGTCTCTCCCTTTGAAGAACGAGATGTGTGCGAGAGCCCCTGGCCGCGCCGCGCGCTCAGCGACAACGTCGACGACGTCGTGCGTCTACTGCTGCATCCGCGCTAACTGCTTCTGCTGTACTGCTAAGAGAGCGAGAGAGAGAGAGAGAATAGCCGCCGGGGGGACCTTGAGAGAAGTGCGCAGGCTTCTCTAGCGCGCCGCCACCCACGCTCTACGTGCCGGACTCTCTTTCTCGCTCCCTCTTTTTTTTTCCTTTTTTTTCGCTGCCTTATCTCGCGCGAAGCCGGTGCCGCTCCGTCTTATAACGTTTAGACTGTTACAGTTGATTTAGATGGGACCAGAGACCAAAAAGAAGAAAAAAATGTTGAATTTCCAGACCTGTTGACGCGTGCATAAGTAAGAGCGCCCAGACGTTATCGGGTCGGGCCATAAAGTGAGAAAACCATCGCGTGTCCCCCGGGAGGGGGCCGCGGTTTAGCCGCGTAAGACGAGGAGAGCCGCTCTCTGCTGGCCTGGGGAGAGCGCCCTGCTAATACTACCGCCATCTTGTTGCGAACAGCTGATTTCGTCACTAGCCGAGAGAGCGAGAGACACACACACTAAGCTCGCGGCTCCGATTCTCTCTCGCTCGCGCTTATGGCCATAGGTCTGTAAAGTCGTGCAGCTTAGCGTTTTGCGCGGGAGGATGAAGGGGAGGCGGCGGCGGGGGAGGGCAGAGAGCTGCGCTTCGATTTTTCTCAGTGCGCATGACGAGCGCGCGAGAGAAGAAAGAGCTGCGCCTGTCTCGCTCGGCCTTCTCTACCTTTTCGCTATATCTCTCTCTTACTCCCTATGTACGCGTCTAGAGCGAGTGTATTAGGCCACGGACGCCGATGTTTTCGCGAGAGATGGAAGCATCGGCATCGCAATTCAAAATTTATCGCGCAGTTACCACCTTCTCTTTCTCTCTCCCACTCCAGCGACTGCACAAGCGCGTCTGCGGCTACCCTTGATTTTTTTTTTTTGCAAGGGTCGAAAAGGAGCGTGTGAGAGAGAAGGAAAGAGGACGTTGCGCGATATATACGCGCGCCTGTCGATATCACCGTGGTTGCGACTCAATTTTTTAGATGCTTGCGGAGCATCGTCGAGATTTTACCGGATCGCGGTTATTGTTGAGCAGGATGGATATTTGGGGATATCTTTGCGATATTTTGACGGATCGATTGGGAAACGGTTAAACTGTCGTTTGCCGTTTTTTCTTTAGCCGTTGCGCTTTTTTTCACGCCCGAGTAAGTTATACGGCTTTTTGTTTACGCAATTCAAATATGTATGCCTCTGCGGTAGGCCGCACCAGGTTTATGCAGCGAGAGAGAGAGAGAGAGAGAGTGACAGTAGTAAAGCCGAGATTTATTTTTAACCAAGCCCTGTCAATATTGCAAACTGCCCCGAGACGGTTTATGTCTCTCTCAATCTCTAATGATTCATTTGGGCTATGGGCACAAAGTTTTCAGACAGTCGCATTTGCATAAAACAATTCAAATTGTTTTTTCCGTCAACATAGCGATGATTTGCGAATAATTTAAATCCCCGGAAAGTCCTTACCTCGATCATTTAAAAAAAAACCGCCGGTATTCGAAAGTTTGAGTTATTACAAAAGCAATATAAAACTTATAATTCGAATTTTCGAAAACATTCAAAGGATGAGGCGAGAAGCGATAGACATACTCGTCTAGTTGGCGAATAAAATAATGCGCCGCGCGCGGCGGCCAACCTTCAAAGTCATCCGTTCACTTTAGCCAAGCTGCGGCCCCGCGCGTGCGTCTCCTTTCGAGCTTTCTACAAAATATATAAAGAGCCTCCAGCTAAATCCCCCGCGCAGCCGGCTCTGTCTATTCCCAATGAATCCGTTGGAAACCGCCCGGATTACGTTCCGATATCTCGCGACGCTCGTTTATTATTATGAAATAAAGATTTGTTTTAAAGGTACATATCGGCCCGAGACATATATACGTTCTGCTGTAATATTAAGAATTTTTTTTATCGCCGCGGCTTTATCGCAATATTACCAGCCGAATCGAGTTTGATATTTTATTTGGATTATAACACGTGTTTACTAAACTGTTTTATTTTTTATTCGAGGCACCGGAGCCAGCCGCCGAGAGTGAGAGATCGGGGGAGATGTCGAAATTGACAGGCATATAATGAGCCTTGTAAATATGTACGTAACGCGTTTAAAACGGCTGCATAACTCCCGCAGCCGCTGGATAAACTCGCCCGCGAAATCGTCGTGTTCGCTTTTCGTTTCCCAAGCTCTCTTTCTCTGTTTGATAATAAGAAGCAAAAAGCATATGTTGACACCTTTGGTTTGACGGCACGTGTTGGTGTATTTGCGATGAGGTGCGCGTTCGAGAATCAAACTGGACAGAAAAACAATGTATGTGTACGACAACAGGCCGTTATAACCGTCTGCGAATCGAGTCGAAGGGGATACAGCAGAAACGGAGATTATTGAGAAATGAAAAGCCGATTTTTCGTTGCCGCGGCAGTTTTCGCTTGTAAGCGGGGAGCGAATGAAAAATCGCGAGTGCGAATCTCGGCGCGCGCATAATATTAAATTGAATCGGGAATGCGATTGGTGTAATTGAGAGAGCGAGAGAGCCTGCTGCAATTCGGCTTGCGCTAATTTTTGCCCCCGTCTAATTTAAAATGTTGATCGGTATTTACTAATATGAAAAGCCACCTCGCAAATCGGCAAAAACTCGTTATTTTAATGTCGCCCGGTTGAAAAGTGCGTATGGCGTCGCCGACCCAGAGAGCCGCGCGCCCGTTGCGCGCGCGAATTTAATCCGAGCCAAACATGGTCTGATTAGCCCACTCGCATCCGCGCCGATTTAACTCTACCGAAAAAAGTCAAACGAGAGGGAATTTAAAAAAAAAAAACTCGAAAATTCCGAAATATCGCTTTATCAAGACATTAGCGAGTTTAGAGCCGGGAATACGCGTATAACGAACGTCGACTGGGAATTGGGTAGTAAGGGAAGGGGGAGTTTGGAGGAGTCCGATGGAAGACAAAGTGGAGCGAAGTAGTCGCTGGCAAGGTCTCCCAGAGAGCGGGAGAGCGGGCTTCTCTCTTCGCGAGAGATGGATATCGGCAGCCGGGGCGTTCGGCGAAATTGCAGAGAGACGGCGCGCATAGAGACGGAGAGCGGGCGACCCGTCGCGAGGTCTCGTCGCCCGGAGCCACGGGGCAACCTACATCGACGTGTGCTCGCCGTGTCTGCCTGCCGTAGGCGCACTTTTACTCGCGCTTTCGCGCGCGCCGGGAGAGCCGGCCTTGCGCGCCGCCGCCGCGGCCTGAATACCTCCTCCTCTTATGCCGCGTACCAGGCGGCCCGCATCCAGCCGGCGAGAGAGCAATCGCCGTCGGCCCTTTCTATCGCCCGAGCAAACGAGACCGCTGAATCTCTATACCTTAGCCAGCCTCCCAGGCGATTTTCGCGATTTTTGCACAGTCTGATGCAGGTGTCCTTAAGACACCGGGCATTTTTCGACGCGAGGGTCGTTCTCTCGAGTTATTCAGAGAGTATTGCTGCGGATTTCAATTGAATCCGCGGGAATTGTGGCCTTTGCCAAGATATTGAATGGGACCCTTTTTTTGTGAACGTTCGGATGATTGCGGTGACCTCAAGGCGGTTCGATTACGATATGTGTGCTGAAACGTTCGTGTATTTTGATGATTACGAGGCGTGCATGCTGGTTCAATTTTTATACGCTTATATCGGCTCGATTAAGTGTTATAGAGACGTTCGATTTGTAGAAACGTTAAGTATACGCGTTAGAGCCTGTAGTACAAACTTTGTGGTTTGCATGTGGTTAGATGTAAGTAAATTAATCGTAATTAAGATAGGCTTTATCTGCGCCAAGCTGCCTACACACATGGAAAGTCTTTATTTATAAATTATTCAATCGATAAATTAAGAATGAATCACGTCCGCGGTTATAGTATAACGCGAAAGAATGGAAAACTCTGGCTAAACTTTGTTACACAATTTACCCACCGGCGCGAACGAGCTCGAAAATAAATTATTAACCGAGATGTTAACATTTTTATAAGAACTTCCATGCCATTAACTTCCATAATTTATTTAGAGGTATCCTGCGAATGGGTTGGTGAATTATGGAACTCAAAGTGCGAGTACAACCATATATCGCGCGTATCATTGCACGTATTTTGCCTTTAATTTTGCGCTATCAATCTTTAGGAAATATATCGGGGAAAAAAATAATAAATTGGGAAGTCATTTACAAAAGGGTAAATATTGATTCTTAAGACAACTCCATTTTCTCAAAATAAACAAGTAGCTCGTTTTCTCGCGTTTCCACTCGTCGCGCCACGATAAATTTTGTATAAAATCTGCTAACCGCCCTCCCACTTAGCAATCTTATTTCAATCAATCAAAAAGCGGCCAGCCTGTGCAGGAAGAAAAAGGAAATCTCAATTTACCACGTAACTCGGCACCCAAAATAAGTAAAAAGACGCGGTATGCGTCGAGAGCTCTCTTGAAAACACATACACTCCATAAAGAAAGAACAAGGCTTTAACGACTTAACAAATTACCTCGGCCCATAAATGATAATCACACAAGGAAGGGGGATAAGGTTGCGTATTCGAAAGAGAGTGACGTTGGGTGAGAGGTAGGGGGGGGGGGCGAAAGGGAGAAAGGTTGTCCCTCGGTATAAATCCGCGCATCCTCCAAGGCTCCTCCTCGCAGCCTCTCATTTCCGGTCCGTCCTTGACAAAATATTCCCAACGTGTGTGCGACGTCCTGGTCAAGGTCGCGCCTGTCTCTCCACCCTCGGGCTTTCCCACACGCGCGAGCGACCGCCTCTCTTTCTCTCTCTCTGGCGATCTGGTTATCCGCGGCGATCGTCCGGAAGGCCACAGCGCTGTGTAGCCTCGGCGGCTCTTTATTTTTTTTTCTCCTGCTATACTGCGTCGAGAGGAGAGCGTGTGTGTGTGGCGGAGAGAGATGAGCGGCTCTCCCTCGGCATGCGCAGAGCTGACCTTTCCGCGATTGCTCTCTGGCGAAAGAGCCGAGACATTGACAGTCAGCCGCAGAGCAGCCGAGAGCGGGAGAGGCTGCTGCAACAGCTGATACGCCGCGAGAGTGAGTCAGAGAGCGCCTAGCGCGCGTCTGTTTACCACGGGGCTTATCTACTGACGCTACGCGCTCTCTCTCCGATATGTAAGCTCCCCGGATCCGATCGAGGTGCAGTCCGCTATAGAAGCAGCCCGCATCGATCCGAGATGAGATCCGCGCGGCCCATCGCCAGCTCGCGCGGCGATCGCGCGACACCGCGACGACGGAAGCTCGCAATTTTGACGCGCGAGGGGTAATTTGTTATCGCCGGCTCATCCAGTTCCAGCCGGCCTTTCGAAAGCTCCCGGGCACGCAGTGCTTGACCTCGCGAGGATTGACCCGTGTTGCCGGCTCACCTGTCCCCGTCGCGCTTGATAAACACGTTGAATAACGCCACGTGATGGATGTAATGAGAGTATGCTCACCCGGTGTGTCTTGTGACACACCACGTGGGACTTCATCTGCGTAGTATCATGAGGACGATAAGCTCTGGGCGGGGGGAAGGACGTTCTTGGGAGTCAAATAAAAAGTCGGTTTTTGGGTTGGTATTTATGTACGATATTTATTTCTATTTTTATACTCTTTATTGTAACAGTTTTTATATGGGAATATATATATATATATATATTTATATTTATAATTATGGGCAAGTCAGAGAAGTAAAAAAATCAACCGGATCGGGGGGTAAGAGGGGCCCACTTATACTTAGATACACTTCGTCTCTCTTTCTCGCATCTCTTCCCTTTCGTGTCTACTTATTTTCTTCTTTTATACTCTCGCTCTCGATAATTAACATTATCATTATCATTAATTATTAATTATTTATAATCTGCTTTTTTATCTCTTCGAAAAATCGCATGATAAATAAAACGATCGTTAAAGGTTCAACACACTTCGGCTTACTTTTTTTTTTGTTACTTTTCTTTTCTTCACTCTCGCAATCGCTTAACGCCGTATATAATAGGGAAAAATCGATAAAAATCTACTCATCGAGTACAATCTACGCGCGCGCTTTTCCTCTACGTTATTTTATTATGATCGTTTGTTTTTTCGGATTTTTTTTTATCTCTCTCTGTTTTTGATAAAATTTCCCGTCGTCTGCGTCTCGCATCGTGTGTGTAAGTATTTCGCGTATATATAGAGGCAAACAAAATGAAATAAGGACATGTATACGAAAGTGCATACACTATACAAGGCTAAATTATTATTATTGGTTGTTTGTTTGTTTGTTGTTGTTCTTTATTCTATTACTAAAAATCTACACAATTTCTCCTTCGCTTCTCTTTTCGATAAAACTAACTTGTTGCTACGCATATGTGTACGTGTATGTGGGTGACAAGTTTTGCCGGTGATGCATGTGTGTACGTGTCGTCTATCTTTTTCCTTCTTTCTGCATGATCATGCCACGACAACAATAATACGTCACATTGTTTCATAATGGCTATACGGTATACAGATGAGAATAAATGCTGGCGTAATTAAACAGTTTTACGCAGAAAGTAGTGTTATTCATTACAACTATTATTATTTTACGCGAAATCATTATACATTATATGCGACAGGCAAAACAATCAAACGCGCTCGGATGAGAACGGGAAAGTATGTAGCATTAATCGAAGAATTATCGACAAAATTTACACACCCACAATTGACTTTGGCATTATTACGTCGTTGTACTATTAAGGACTAACATACCCTTTTTGGTATAAATACCGAACATTAACGATTCTTTCGTTTTTTTTTTGTTTCAGTCAGTGCCGATAATTTCCGTAATAGTAAAGTCTTTGTTCCTCGCGATATCAATGAAACGGACAATTGTGCGTGTGTAAACTCGATTAAACAAGTTGAATTTCGCATCGATGAAACGTGGATCACCGATCGAAATGAGAAACATAGATTATAACACGTAGCGGGCGTTAACAAATTTTCTTTTTTCTTTAAAAAATTAAATTTACATTATATAGCAAAAAATTCATTTCCGTAACAATATTAACAATCTTGAAAATATCCATCGTATAACAACGTTATCTTGCATTCAACAATGTATATAGGCTCGACAGTCGCAGTTTAAAATAAAATGTAAAGCATAGTGCGGTTATACAAATTTTGCGCAAGTGTACGAAAAAAAGAAAAAAATTGTAAAAAAAAAGAAGAAAAAATAAACGTCGAGAATTCGAGAAACAATATAAAAAAGCCAAGCTTTTTTTCGGTTAATACTACAAAGAGACGTAATTATTTTTTTCCGAAAATAAAACAACAGTCAACATGTTCTCCCCTGTCGTCTTCTCTCCCCGATATCCGAATGCTCATTCATGCATAAACGTGTATATGTACGTGTGTGATATATAGATCGTGGGGGGGTGTCAAACCCCCCCGTTTATTATTCAAATATGTTTTATCACAAAGAGGACGAAAATCCACCTACAACATCAGTGAATTTCTTTCTTGGCCAGTTTTACTCGTTTCGTCGACATTTGACGGCAACACAACAGAAAAAAAACACACACACAACGCAAAGAGAAAAACGAAAATGTGCAGAGCTCTTTTGTTTCTCTTTGATTTTTTTTACTTTTTGCAAGCGCAAACGATTTTTCACCGGTAGCTCGCGTCATTCCAAGCGCATGTACACATTACTCGTCGTCTCGCATCTTTTGTATTTTTGTCCGTTTGTTGTTCATTTTTTTTCAATCGTTCGCGTTAACACGGTAATGCTGACAAAAAAGAAATTCATATGTCTGTGTATGTGTGTTTAGTGGCGACCGCATCTATATCTTAATATTTCGTTATACAATATGAACTATGTATGTATAGTATAATATTTACATCATTTTGTCTTGTTTTTTCCCCTCAAAATTCACACTCCTGCTTTTATATTATTCCATTTGTTTTGTTTGTTTATTATTTTGTTTTCTCCTTCATTCTAGATTAGTCTCACGCGCTCGTCGTTGGATCGCAGGACTATTTATCAAATAACTCGATAGGTACATGTCTTGTGTGTGTTTTTTTTTATTTAATTAATGAAGCTAACTAGATGATAGTCTTATACACATTTGCAGCTGTACTATCAATTATCATGTATTACATTATATAATTCATTAAGCATTACATAGACATAATATATCGATAATTATTAGTGTTGCCCGTTCTTTTTTCTTCTTCTTCTTCTGCTTGTGATAAAAGTATAATGTATAACAAGTAATGACGCGGTCAATATGTATATGATAGATTCTTTTCTTTTAAAATGGTAAATAACTCGTGTGTTACGCAACATTGGACCTTCCTTTATTATCGCTCTCTCTCGCTCACTTCCTCATCCTCTTTTCTCTCTCTTTCCTTCGCACTAGCAGTCTCACACTCTCACTTCGCAATCGCATCTCTCTCTTTCGCTCGCTCGCTCAAGGCTAAATTATTACGCTCTATTATACGGAAAGACAGTAAGAAAAACCAGTCGATGAAAAGGAGAGGAGCTAAAGGAAAAAAACGCACATACACTTTGCATATCATGCACTCGACTTTCGCTTAGAGTTTGTCTTGCGACTTTTTCAAATACAGTCTATAAATTTTTGTTTTGTTTATTTTTTATTCGCCGTTTGAATTGCATTGATTCTTACGTCGACTCCTGAGCGACTGCAAGGCGACCAAACGCGATGATTTCGCGGTAAATAAAATATTATTTTTTTGCTTTACCCCCGTCTTTTCACAGTGAACGTTATTCGCGTTTTATTTTTTTAAACTCGAATTCGAGCACGAGTCTAAGCTCGTCAACACTTTGGCGTACTTTGTGGCAATTTCAGACGTTTGCTGCATTTTTTTCTTTGTTTTTCTAGTTTTTTCTGTTAATCCTGAAATCCCTTTACTCGTTACGTATACGATTTAAATTTAATAATGCGACTTTGCGATAACTATTATCTGTACACGTCGTTTTTTCTTCATATTTTTCGATCTTCGATTCGAAGACGCGACAACGATAATTTTTTTAAAATCATTTTTTTTAATAATGTAACACACCCGGTCGATGTGCCCGCGAGTGTGTCTCAGTCTATTTTTTTATGTTTTACAAGTTTTTGTATTTTTCCCCTCTTTCGTTCCTCGACGCTTGAACCGTCGTAACTTTTTTTTGCGTTTGTCTTAAATTTTTCTCTTTTTTTTTAAATTTTCCATCGATTTTTCAATTTTAATCTTAAAAATACGAGCCGCGAGCCAGGAGTTCCAGCCGATCTACGCGACATGGCGAAAAGTTCGCGTGTTCACTATCGTATACGAAAAGAACGTGTTCGGCACCGAATGTACAAGGAGGGTATAAAGAATATCGTCGTCGCCGGCAATTCCGCGCGAGCATATGCACAGACGCTTCGTTAACATTATACTTTCAAGCAAGTTCCATCGCGCTATAATCCGCCGATCAACGTTGCCCGCTCGATCGAGCCGGCCCAACCGAATCGTCAAGCTATGTACACAAACGACGTATGTATATATCTATAACAACATTTCGCGCTAGGCTTACAGACGAGAGGAGCGACGAGAATTGCGCAGCTGTCGTACAACGCTGTTCCAGCATGTATCCGAGAGAATGTTTGTACGTAAACTCAATATAAGCTAATGATTTAGCAAAATATTATTATTACATCTCGCGCTCAAGACAAACCCCGTGTCGGTATTATAAGCATACACACACGCGCGCGCGCAAACACACAGAGAGAGCACTCCGCTCTCTCGATCACATTTATCTCAACGCGGCAGTTCGAGAGTGGTCGGTATAGGCTGAAGACAGTAAGGCAGAGTTTGACTCGCCAACGCGTTACGCGCACTCTCGACTCGCGAAAGGGCGCAGGAGGGCCCCCGGAGTAACCGCGGAAAGGCCGATGCACGGACGAACTGTGTAGAGCAGGGGGGGATAACGAGGTCAGCCGCGCGCCAACTTGCTCTATGCACCGATCTCGCCTCCCCCCGATATTTATCCTCCAGCCCTCCTTCTCATCTGTACACGCTGCTGAGCTGTAAGCTTGGCTCGCTTCGCCTTCTGTGCCAGGCAGAATGATCTTTGATTTTTCCTCTCTAGGCTCATTATTATTGAGACGCGGCTTTCACGCGGACTTGCACTTTTCGCGAGCGTGGGAATAACTATGCAGCTGAAATTCCGCAGTTGTTTTTTTTTTATTTTACTTTTCATCGTATCGTTATGATTATGCTTGTTTTATTGAAATAAAACGTCGTTTCGGCATTTTCTACTCGTTTATTTTTCTATCTTTATTTTTCTTTTTTTGCAAAAGTATTCGTCGGTAAGAGATTAATCTATCTCCATCTCGTTTATTTTCTCTCTATATTTTGCTACGGTAAACAAGCGTATAAATGTAAAAAAAAGACGAACAAAAGAATTTGGCACGTGCTGTTTTTCTTTGATAAATTTACGTTAATTCGTATTTATACGTTTAGTACGTGCTAAAAATGCATTTTCGTGGTTTCGTTTCTTTCTTTATTTATTTTTTAAAAATTTTCTTTTACTTTAGAAGCACCGATCGTGCGGTTTACTAAACAGAAACGGAACATAATGGAAATTATTAAATCATCTCCGGAAGTTGCAATCGTAAGGGCTTGTGTACGTGTATAGCGTTCTCGTTTGACTCAAGCTTTGCGTTACATCTTTTTTTTTTGTTCTCAAAAGAAGAAAAAAGAAACTTTGTACTTTATCGAGAGATCATTCTCCTGTACATGATAAACTTTAAATACGCGCTCGAACAAAAAGTCTCGAGTATGATAATTTGGCCGTAATTCCTCAATGGATGCACTTAAGTACTTGTGAAGTTTTGCCATTATTTTTCATCGGCTTTCGCGAGTCGAGTGTTCGAACCAGAACCCGGCTATGCTCGTTGTCGCCCAGACCAGCAAGCTCTCGAGCTGCCCGCTCCCTACTCATCCTTTCACAAACTCATTTACGCGTATACGCATATTTGTATATAATGATAATAATAATTAAAAATTTGTTTATCATCTTATAATTTTCCATGCGATTTTAATCGTTACACAATGTCGTCCTCGCCTTAACATCTTTATTATGCTCAGCACAACCTTTTTTAAAAATTCTCTGTCTGCATCGAGAAAAACCTAAGACAGCTTTTTGCTTTGCGTTTCTTTTTTTTTTATCTAAACGAAAAAGAAAAAAAAACAAAAAATTAAATTGTTCACAGCCACACATTAATTAATTAATCAAATAATTAATTAACATACTTGCATGTAGTGGATTATTTGTCCCTTTACAAACAAACAAAAAAAAAAAGAAATCTGTCTCGAACCACCGATCGTACTTTCGTCGTCTCGCGAGCGTCTCATCATGTACGTGCGCATACATCTATATAATAAATCTTTCCTCGATGCGCAATAGAAAAAAAAACAGCAAAAAGAAAAGAAAAGAAGACCACAACATCTTCCAACCGATAATGGAATTGTATATCTTTTTCCCTTTTGACAACGTTACACACCTGCTCGTATCATCGCAACTCGACTACTCTCTTTTGGTTTAGCGTTTTACAATGCACTGCACGTTCGAAATCTCCGTCATCGCCATTATTTCTCACACTTGCATTATTTTTATCTTGATTAAAAAAAAAAGAAAATTTCTCTCTCACTTTTTTCATCGCAACGACAATTTTTCGCGTGCGTTCGCTTGATTTTTATTCGTCACTGTCTCCCGTAATTAGCGCTCGACGGAATGATTCTTGATTATAAACAAACGACAACGAAGAAAAAAAAGGAAGAAATAAAGCGGTAATATGATAAAGAAAAACAAAGTCTAAAGAAACGACGGAGAACAGAGTGGGAAAAAGTGAAACGGCGCGCATTCCTCAATATCGCTATCGTCGCTACCGGCTACTTTCTTCAGTGGCGAGTTCCTCCGACTATTCGCGCGCCGACGCACATGGATCGGTACACTTGCTGACGAACTTTGAAAATGGCTTCTCTTCCTTCTTCTTCTTCGTTTTGCTTTGAGAATAAGAGTTCTGGACGAGCATTTTCCGGCTTCGTTATAACATATCTATATCGTAGAAGTTGCAACGTCCCTCGCGACATACAGATGCAGTGTCTCGCACAGGCCAACAATTGACGAGATATACTTGTTTATTCCTCCTCGTTTTCTTTTAAGTAAGCATCACGTAAGTAATGACGATGTGGGACGCAAACGGTCGTATGACGACACAAGACGAACGACGGCGACATGAGTACGTCGGTGTGTACGGATGAAGGGGACGCATCAAATGGACCTCTCTCGTTTCTTTTTTTAATTTTTGTTTGTTAATCTATGCTTTTAGTCTTTATTGTAGCTTGGCGCGCATCCTCGTGCTGCTTCTTCTATTCGTCTTTAAATCTATATCAAGACTTGATCATTGTCGAGCCCGAGGAGGCAGTCTCTCCCGCGCAGTGTGTAACTTGCATTATTATCATCAATATCATATCTCCAACATAATCTTCTTTTTCTTCAATATATCAGTCGCAGCTTTAAAATCTCGCTCAACTGATAGTCTTCGCCTTGGATCAAAAGTCGTCCCAGCTGGCAGGTTATAACTTTTCGCGCGTTAATCGTGATATATATCCTCGTAAGCTATAAAAAATTTAAACATCCTAACCGTTTGCTCGAATGCGTTCACTCATCATTTTAAAAATGTCTCTCTCTTCGTCTCTTGCTCTGCATACTCATCATCTAGCTTTCTCGATGCTGTCTCGTGCGCGCGCAAAAATACGGATATATTTATATATAAATCTATACATATATGCATATTCTGTATAATATGTATATATACGTTCATCGTGTGTGGGTATGCGTGTGGTTGTTGTTGCTGTTGTTGTTGCCGATGAGAATCAAAGAAGAGCTGGCTGGGTGGCTGGGGAGGTGTGGTGGGGCTCTTAGCCCTCGCCGCGTTTGTGAAGGCTGCTCTCGAGGTTCTCGGCGCATCACGACGAGCAGGCCATCCAAGAGTTGCAGGTGCACGTGTAGCAGGCGGTCGGTATGACCGGGGCGTAGTAGTAGCCGTTGGCGTAGACGTAGGCGGGGGCGGGCGCCTGGTGGTTCGTCAGCCGCTGCTGGCCCTGGAAGAGCACCTGGTAGGCGAGGCTCTCGATGAGGGCGAGGGTCTGCCGGCGCTCGTGGCCCATCAGGCAGACCGTCGACTCCTCGACGACGCTGTGGAGGAGCATGAGGTACTGGTACCTCAGGGCCTCCTCCTCGACCCCGACGAAGTGGTTCCACAGGTAGTTCTCGAGCTTGGCCTTCTGCTGGCTGATGTCCGGGAAGTCGATGAAGAAGCGCGAGCACATGTAGCGCTCGAGGGTCTTTATGTACTCCGGCTGGGCGGGCTTGTACATCTTGACGAGGAGGTTGCAGTACTTGAGCAGCCCGCCGCCCCGGATCTCCTCCGGGTGCCTCGTCGAGATGAGCTTCTTCTGGAGGTGGTAGAGGGCCTCGTGGAAGTCCCCGTAGACCGACTCGCCGACTATCCTCGGCTGGTTCGCCTCGCTTATCTCGGCCGTCGTCTCGCCGCTGTCCGCGTGGAACTGGAGGAGGGAGTCGAGGACGATCTGGAAGGAGTCGACGGAGAACTCGAACTGCCGCCTCATCGTGTCGACGAACTTGAGCTCGACGTTCCTGTGGCCGCGCGAGTTGCCGAGGGAGATGAGGGACCACCTGTCCCCGTCGTTGTTCACCTTGACCATCTTGCTGACGTAGGCCTCCTTGAGGCTGCAGGTGGTGATGCGCTTGCGGCTGACGCCCTCGGGCAGGAGGTCGAAGAGGGAGCAGAGCACCGCGGCCTTGACCTTGTCGTAGTTCCGGCCGCTCGTCAGCTCGACCCCGAAGATGAGGTCGAGGTCGTTGTACGGCTGGGACTCGGTCGCGAGCACGTGCGTCGCCGCCCCGCCGTTCAGCCTTATGTCGCGGACCTTCATGCCGGCGCCCCCGCTGCTCGGGTCCTCCTCGAGCTTGCTCTTCACCACCGTCACGAGGTCGCGCAGCCTCACCTCGAGCGTCGGGAAGTTGCCCCGGCCGTGGATGCTCACGACCTCGTTCATCACGTCGTTCAGCCGACAGACCTGCTCGTAACTCAGGACCGCTCGCCTCTGCTCGCCCTCCGAATTCGCCTTGGGCTGCTGCAGCAGCGCCTGCTGCTGCTGCTGTGTTTTCGTTTCATTAGTCTTGAGGCTCCTGTCGCTGACCTCGGTGTAGTTGCCGGTCTTGCTGCTGTCGTCGTTGCCGCTGACGACTTTGTTGTACGTGAGGTAGCTGCTCGGGGCGTCTTTGTTGTAGCCGAGATAGCTCGAGGCCGCGTCCTTGGCGTTAATCACGACTTGATTGTAGCTGAGGACGTTGTTTGTCGTCGTCGTCGTCGGCGGTGGCGTCGTCGTCGTCGTCTTCGCTGCAGGGGTCGCCGGCGTCGTCGGGATGAGGCTCGTCAGCGGCAGGGACGTTTTGATCTCGGCGAGGATTTTGTCGTACGTGCAGTCGTCGAGGACGGTCTTGCCGCTGCTGACAACTTTGTTGTAGGGCAGGCTGGCCGTGGCCGTTTTGTAACTGCTCACGTCCCTGTTGTGTGTGAGCTCGCCGCTGCTCGTTTTGCCCGGCTGATTGCTGTGTTTGTTGTAGTGAGTAGCGCTGCTACTCAGATTTTTATTGTTCACGGCATTGCTGTTGTTGTTGTTGTTGTTGTTGTGATAATTGTTGGCCGCGGTGAGCGAGCTGGAGAAGTTCGTGGTGGGTTTGCCGCTGTGCTGCTTCTTGGCGTTGTTGCTCTTCTTGATGTCCTCGTTGTTCTCGTCGTCGCTGCAGTTGACGTTGTTGTTGTGGCCGCGCGCCTCCTCGTGAGCAAGGCTCTTCGAGACCTTCTTATTCGCTTTGCAACCCTTCACCTGGCAGGCGGACTCCATCGTTTTGCGCCCGCCGATGTCCAGAGTCACACTGAAACAGACAATCGTCAACAAATCGGTTAGTTCGATTTATATTTACGTATCGGATGTAATAAAGTTTTCTTATATTTTCATAACATAGAACCGGTACAACTAAATAATAATAAACGAATGTTAGACGTTTCTACAGGACAATCTGGTATACACCGGGCGATTAGAACGAAAATATAGGTCGGCGTGTATAAACAAAAGACTCGACGAAGGACAATATAACGCGTTTGATCCGACCAAAACAAGCCCAGCAGAAGAGTGGCTGCCCAAGCAGCGTTACGTAACGGCTACAAGTAGCTGCTTAAATCGCGTATCCGCGTTCGTCATCGTAAACTCGGCACTCTCGAGAATGTGTGTCGAAATGAAAAAAAAAGTAAACAGACTTAGAAAGAAAAATAGAGAGAGGAATAGGAGCGAGGAGGGGAGGACAGGCGCGTGTGAGGCTTTGGAAAAAAGTGCGTGCGCGGATATGCGAAAAGACGCGCGCATAATCGGGTTGTAAATAAACGCTGCTGGACACAGTAGCATAGATATATGGTAGAAGAGTCGACGTAACGTCGGCGCGTATAGAAGCGCGACGCGCGCATTCTAATACCCCCTGCATATGCGCTTGGCGGAAATGAACTTTCACTCGCGCGCGCACGCTCCAAGGAGTGCGCCTTGCGCACAGAGAGCCCCGCATACCTCACGGCTAACGTCTTCTCTGTGCTATATAGCCGGGGCCCCTTCCCCCCCATCGCGCACGCATTCCCCGATAAAATATTACCTCCCGCCTATCCATCGAAGACCACTGAGAGTTTGGAGTGTCCCGTGTGTCACTGAATAAGAGAGAGAGCGAGTTGGTGTCGATTAATAAGACGCGCAAATTGCGCAGGTAAGCGCGCACGGCTCTAGGGCAATTTTGAAGAATCGACTGGGGAAGGGGGGGGATAGAAGAGCCACGCGGTTACGATGATCGCGTTGGAGTAGGGGAGAGCTCGCGGAGTTTCGCTCGTGCAGTACAGGCCACTATAGCTTGTGCAAGCGCCGGCAGAATAGCACGGCGGCAGTATAACGCTCTCGGTTTCGTCTCTCGCGGTGGCGGCGGGGGCTCGAGGAGAGCCCCGGCGTCAAGATACTTACAGCGGCGTGGGCTGCTGCAGCTGGATGTATGCAGGTATATCTATCGAGAGTGTAGAGACTAGCTCTCTCGGCGGCCTGTACCTAGGCCGCGCGGGGGGATAGATATCGCTGGTGAAAGGCCGGCTAGGAGAGCGCGCGCACGAGCAGATATATATACCCTTTGCTCGGGCGCGCACGACGTAACGCGACCTGCTGGCGTTGCTCTCTGCAGCTGCTCCCCCCGCAGCTACGATCTATCTCCGCGCATCGGAGATAGCGATATGTGTATCCCGAGAGAGAGAGAGAGAGAGGGACGACCTACGCGGTCGCCGGCGCTCGCTCCAACACACACTCAGAGATATATATGCACTGAACACTCGCGACTCGCTTATGTGTGCTCCTCTCTTCGAGAACGAGAGAGGTGTTCTCCGGAGGAAAATACAAGAGAGGCCTTTTTACGCGCGCACTCCTCACTTTCTAGCTCTCTCTCTCTCTCTCTCTCGAAAGAGTAAATCTGTAGGAGCGAGGCAAGGAGAGATAGTGAAGGCGCGTGCACACGGATCGGTTGGCGCGAGCTTACTGAGCCGCGGAGCGGTACGAACGACAGCAGCAGGCAGCGCGCGCTCTATGTCGCCGGCGGCGGCAGCGGCAGGATTGCCCCCAGCGTCTTGACGTCAGCTGACGAGCCACCGCCGCCGCCGCTGCGAGCCAGGCCCTCTCCGCGTACACGATGAATGAACGTCTAGATGAGATAGTCCGCTCCTCCGCCCCCCCCCCTACCTCCCGCACGCGCACCCGTCCTCTCGCGTGGATCTCTCTTTCCCTGTAGCCAGGCAGCTCTCCCTCTCTTTCTTTCGTATACCAACGCCGTGACGCGCGTGGAATCTCCCGCCCCCGCAGACCTCCACCTACCCTTGTACGTCCAACGAGGTTTTTTCCCCATTCAGAGTTTGTAAGAGCCGGCTGGCAGGCACCCCCGCATACGACTACTACTGTACCACCGGTATATACATGTGTATACACGCGCTCGCACGGGGGAGTTGCCAGATGATTAATTTGAAGCTATCGGTGCGTATGACTCTGTTTACGAGCTCTATTACGGCCTGACGAGTAAATGCTTTATGCGTATCGCCGCAATGAGAAGTTAGCCTCGTATTATAAGAGCCGAGCTGTAATTTAGGGCCAGCGAGAGAGAGAGAGAGAGAACTCGTGATTGAATTACAGAGATCGAGCTTGGCCTTGTTTACGCTTTCAAGCTCGCGCCGAGGAATTACTGGGACCTTTTGGAATTTTCATGTAAATCACGGTATTACTGCTGCTGTTGCGTTGTTGTTGTTTTCTTCAATTTGTTTTTCCGCCTCTCGGCGGTTTTCTTTTGTTGGGCGTTAATAATTGACGTAACTGCGTGACGAAACGGTTGGCCGGGCATAAATTGACGCGGCGCTGCATATTTATATACGTGGATATCCAAGTGCTGTATTCTCGGGTGTCGTGTTTATTACTTTACAGCGACTACAGTACGAATTACTTATTATACAGGCTTGATCAAGCGCCTCTAAAACTGTCCGATCATAAGGCCGGCCGTAAACAGTAAGTTTGCTCATCGACAGCTTCTTACGCCTACTCCAGTCGTTTTCCCAGGGCTTTTCTCTCTACATCTCTATGTTTTTCTTTCGCGCCTCGAGAGATTTTTGTCGTTGAAAACAGAAAAATATTGTTTACCGCAAGCTACGAATTAATTATAGATTAACGGGAAGTGTTTATCAAGGGCCCCCTAAACCGAGCCAATAACAACCGAAAGCCCACGAATCTTTTATTCATAGCTCTCGAGTGGTTTTTTTTTCTCTTCGTCATGTCGCCGTATAGTTGGCCGCATATAGACATCTGTGTACATAGGACAAAAATGTACAAGAGAACGGACGTGCGGTTACCGATTAAGAGCTTTATTTTCATAATGACTGCTGTGCTTATTTATATAATTGTCGTCGAGTCTGGGTGAAAAACAAAGCTCTCGGGGCGGCGTCCGTGACTCAGTTGGACTCGGCGTTTCGCGCGCGCACAAACAGGTATACGCGACGCCCAAAACTAGCTCTCCCGACTTTTGCTCGAGCGCGCGCGGACAAGCAAAAAATTGAAAAATATACGAGACGCGTATAAATATAGATATACACAGGCTTGTAAGTGTCTGTGTGTGTATGCGTCGACTCTGCCAGAATTTAGCGTGTATAAATCCTAAAGCGGCGACGACCGTGGCGCTGCCGATTCATTATATTTTTAGAAGCGCCGGCCGAAATTCCGCAACTCTCTCCCTCTCTTTCCGTCGAGGAAGCGAGCACTTTGTACTATCTCGGTCTCCGCGGCGGGGATAAACCCATAAAAAAAAGGCAGAGAATTTGACGAACAGAGAAAAAAAAGATAGAAACGCACGTGTGTGGTTACGGGAAAATCCATGCTGCGGCGAGAAAGAGAGAGAGATTCGTGAAAGAGAATGATATTTCAAGGATGAATAACAGCGATAGAAGTACCTTGCCGCGGGCGCTACGACATCAGAGTTACGTACAGTGTTATGCGGGAAATACACCGAGTCGCGGTCCCCCCGACCTCATACCTACCGAAAAAAATCTGCTTACGCTTTTGTGTGCTTGAGGTTACGAAGGCCAAGCACGGAAGGAGCCGCTACTGCTGCTGCTACTTGCGCCTGCTCTACATAGATATCCGGAATTGCTTTGGTATTGCAACGGGACACTAAGCTCGCCCGCATGGAATTTTTATATCGGACTTTCGACGGGATCTTATTATTCTTCGAGACACTTCTTCTTTCTTTTTTTTTCATTCTCCCTTTCCGGAGCGACAAAAAACGAGAGTTGGGAAGTCGAGTTGAAAAAGATGAAATATCAAGAGCGAGCGAGTGTGTGTGTGTGTGTCTGGAATTTCGGCGAGGAAAACCTGTTGCGAAGGGGTGTGTATTCGCCGGCTATATTTACGCACACTGAGAAAAAAATATAGTCAAGTCAACTAAAACTGTACTGTTAAATATCAGCAACCGAACTTACTGTTGGTTTAACAGTACAGCTTTGTTGGTT